>KV424715.1:0-53373 GCA_001632445.1 Peniophora sp. CONT | reverse complement strand
GCGTTCAATGACTTCGGGCTTTCGGATGAGGAGGCTGAGGAGGAGGGGGACTCGGACGATGATTATTACTAGGTGCGTCTCGAGCGCGCTACACTCAGGTTTGTTTTACTGATTATACTGCTCACAGTACTACCTATGTTGCCGCGTCGTCCGCATCGGGCGCCCGCATATCGTTCTGTTCCCTGCTGCATGTTATCGGACTGATTCTTCTTGCTGTATACTGATTCTTTGCTGCTCGGCGCTCTCATCTCCCACATCGTATTCTTCGTTTCGTACTACACCGCCGCCTGTACATATGCTATCTCTGTTCATCGTTTACTCAGTACTTCATCAATACATCTTGCTGGCTTTCTTTTTGTGGGATTTGAGCATGCGAAATGCATTATTTACTAACTAAACTGCTACAGGTATCTATTTAAAGACTTGTGCTTTAAACTGATAGGTTGCTCGTAAGCGGCTTTGACCCCCGATGAGCGGTCCCCTGAGCGGCTCCTGAGCGATAAGCGGCCCTGAGGTCGTATGACGATAAGTAGGCGTTTAGCGGGCATGAGCGGGCCCTGAGTTAGGTTAACGGGGGGGGCGTTTCCCTGATGGTTGAAGCCTGCATAATCCTATCGTCACAAATATACAAAGCCGTTGCAGCCCCGCGCTCTGCGTTAGCTACGATGGAGCTCTCTTGTCCTGTACCGAGTAGTTCTGAGTTCAAGGTGTCCCGGATCTGTGCATCATGATGTTGAACAAAACAATGTAAACACAGCAGACGTATAAGGCGCACCTTGCGGGCAACCGACAAGCTTGGCCAAGTACTGCTCGCAACGTCTTTGACCAGTAACAAAAGCATCTTGCGACATAAGGACGCTAAAGGGCTTCCACGTCAGACATGCCTGGTAGCAATAGTCGATTGGTCTGTGCCTATGGGGCTTTTTGACATACCAGATTGTTCCGCCAAGGAAGCGTGCGGCAGGGGCTGAAAACCCCCAGCAGCGTAAGGATGATTTACAACTTCGAGACGGTAAAGATAGTACTCCATCAGTCGTAGGTCCTGAAGATACTCAGCATTGTGTATTCCCAGTGTTGCGGCAACTGTTGAGGAAGCGTACCTCCGTCGATACATAGTTATTGGGACGATCAAGTACAAAAATGAATAGCTCGGGACGCCGAGAGCGTCCGTATGGGTCATATGTCGACATAATCTGGAATGAGACGGGCGGCGGGGGTGGGTTGCGAATAGTGGCTCAATTTCGTCTGCTCGCACTGAGGGTATTAAAGCAACGGAGGACAAAAGGCCAGTCGAAGTGGTTGGTAAAGGCCCCGATCAGAGAACAATGCTCGAGGTGTGTGGAAGAAGAGGCCTAGCACAGCATCCGAGTACAGCCACATGCAACAATCACTCCAGAGAAGCCTGCATAGAGAACAAACGTTGGCGGACAAAGGTGGATGCCACGTGTAAGTCTACAAAGGTCGTCGTCAGGCCAATACGGCAAGACTTTTGAGCGTCATGAGGAGTCTGAGTTCTGCTGGAATGTGGGTTTGGAGTGAGCCTGCGATTCCGTGGAAAACGGTATCGGTGATAAAGAAGAGAGATAGGTTCTGTATCTCTCGATTGGTGGCCGGACTCGAGCGCCGCCGGCTGAGGCCGTTACCCTTCTTGAGGTCGAGGAGGCCACCCACGGATACGTTGCCTTGACGCCCTTTGTGAATACTGTGTTGTACGAGTCAGTGGCCTCCCCGCAGTCCCGAAGAAAGTACGCTGAGTGTGGTCAGCAGATAAGCTGGCTGCCGAGTCACGCGTTGGATGAAGTCCTTGATATAGCGCTGTAGTCCGTCGAAGTTCGAGCAGCGTTTGGTCGTCTCATACAACTCTCACAACCTAAAGGATGACAAAACTTGCGGATGGTATTCCTCGAAGATAGACAGGTGCTTCACCGGCGCGTCCGAGTCGTTGCGTGCCATTGCGCGCGATGTCTGATGCGTCGGACCGCCAAAAGCTGCAATAGCGCGGCGCTGGAGCACCGTCACAATGAGATAGCAGAGTAGAAGCCGTGCTTGGCGTAGTTGTTGCAAGAGTGACACGGAAGGGAACATGGGGGTCAGAGTTCAAAGGAGCGCGCGCGTACTTCGCAAACATCCGCAATTATCTCGGCTTGTCGCAGGAGGCGACTTGCTCTTGCACCTCTACCACGTGTTTTTTTCGCTAGGCCCCCTCCGCTCATAGACCGACGACGGCAGTACTACTGCCGATGACTTCTCATATGTATAGGAACCCGCACATGGGCACTCTTCCTTGTCAGTCCGGCCAAACCGACCAGATCATCTAAGGATCCATGGAGTGTTCCCGTCCTTATCGGCACTACTGCCATGAGCACCATGCTCAAGAGGGATACGAGACAGCTCGACAGCAGTGTCTCTCGTTTACATGGCATCATGCTAGGCGGTGGGCCCACGCTCATTCCAATCGCGGCATAGAGCAGCAAGTCGGATCCTTGCGCATTGCCATAGAGTCCAGAAGAGTGCGCACAAGGTTCAAGGATCCGAATCGCACGGCAAGGTGCAGCGAAGTGTATCCGTTCTCGTCGGCACCCTCAATGGATGTACCGTGCTATGCGATGACTTGAAGAAGCCTGGACACCTCGGCATCTCCTCGTTTCAAGGCAATGTGCAATGCAATGCACCCGACCCGTCACTATGCAGACAAAGAATACGTCAAAAGCTCGACGGCGCTGCAAGGGGCTGTACTTTGACTATTGACGGCAGTCCCTCTCGTTATAGCTGACCTCGCAGTTCTAATTCACCCGTATACTTCTCGCTCGCAATTGCGGCTGCCAGTGTATGCTGAAGTTATCTCAAGGTGAGAAAGTCACGTTTGGCGCTAGCAACTGTATCTTACAGACATTCTGCGGATTGATAACGACGGATCATTACGGGGATGGCACGACTACATGTCCACTGCTAAATGACCCTCTTCCTCTGCCGAAATCTCTGCGTCGACATCTGAATCCCCACTAGAAAGCGGAATAGAGTCCTTCCCGTACTTCGCCCGACGCCGAACGATATCCTCCTTCGTCGACGCTTTGTTGAATATGTGGCTACCAAACATGAAGCCAGTGGATAGAAGGCGGTAAACGCTCTTGACCGGAAGGTTGTCCAGTAGATCCATGCATGAGCCGGGGTTTCCAGCGAGCTCGAAGATATCAAGCGGCACACCGCAGTTTTTCGCTTTTGCCATGAGCGACAGAGAGGCTTGGAAAGCTGCCTTCGCGATCTCGAGTTTCTGTTCCCCGTCGTCGTCGTCTTTGCCGCGCCCCGTATGCTCGCAGTCCAGACGGAGATGGGCAACCGGACGACTTTGTTTGGTCTCTAGAACCCAGCGCATTACGGCCAGCAGCGAGCTCGCAGTCGATTCTGGGTGCGCGCAGGCCTTTCTGAGAGGAGGGAGCAACGACAAGACGGGAGTCTTCCAGGTTTTCTGGGGTAACGGCAGTGAGTAACCGGCGTATATAGAATCGATATGTCGGGTAGGAAGTATATGGAGAATGTCGACGATTGCCTTGCGAACTTGATGATGCGTAGTCTCAAGGACGTTGATTGAGAGATAAGGTGCATCATTGCCGAACTCGTCACGAGAGTAAACGTGGGGATTGTCATGGGAGTAGACGGTGAGCACAATGTGATTGACATCGCCGTGGTAGCGGCCATAGTTCAACTGGAGACCGCGCACGGCTCGCGCCCCCGATCCTCTATAGTGTTTCCGAAAGAGAGCACATATGCGCGAGCTTCGAAGTTCGTCAAGAGTCGCGGCAGACGATAGATATATAGATGTTGATGAAGGCATGCTAAGAAAGGCGACGAAGTAAGAACAGGTTGCAATATCTCCTGCCAGTTTGAGGTAGCGGAGGACAGACAGATGGACGGTGGAGCGAGAGTGCCCTATATAGGCGTCTTCCAGGGAGTCGAGTTCCAGGTCCAGAACGAGAAGGTTAGTGCAGCGTGAGAGAGCCTCCAAGGCATTGACAGGATCGACGGCCGAGTAGAGCAACCGGAGGCGGGTGAGGTGGGATGACACAAGCTCCCACTTTACGACCATATGCCGCAGCTCCAGGACCGACAAAGACAACGCCCCTCCGGCGACAAGCTCATTTGTAAGACGATGGAGTAGCAAAGGATCATCCATCTCCCGAGGATTACGACAATGGAGCTTCAGCACTTGCAGCTGGGGATAAGTGGAAGCATAGGCAGCGAGCTGTTGGAGGAATTGCGCGACTACTTCTGAGGAGACCATGCCCAGAACACATAAAGACCGCATACGAGCAGGGATGAGTGGTATAATATCCTCGTTTATCCACAATGGTCCTCGATCTCTGATGTCAAATAGCAGCTGGATGTCCAGGGGGTAGTTTTGCGAGCGTCGGAATCGTTCACGTAGACGTGTTGGGTGCTTGCTTGCACGAGCAAAATTGATGCAGCTCCACAGGGAGGCGGTCGACAAGCCTATATCTCTCCAGGTTCGGCAGACCAGCATGATCGAGGTCCATCGTAGGCTGAAGAGAGTGTTCGTGGCGGACGCGTAGATGTAGAAGATATCCGCCAAAATCTCCGTGGGCAGATTATAGACTGGGGCTACCAAGGAGTTTCGGCACGTTTTCAGGTTATGGAGGGTTTCGGCCATGCGCTTGATCTCCAACTCGAGTAGACCGGCTAGTCGTCCGGGATCACTGGGCCGGAGGTTGAGTGCCTGCACAAGCTCAGGTAGTGCGCTGGTAATCTATGGTCAATGCGTGATACTGAGAGTCACAGAGACATCGCTCACGTATTAGCATCGATAAGAGATCTTAAGTAAGTGAGTTCCATAGTGGCAGTCGAGAGAGTAGGCGCGATGGTGGAAGAGTAAGAGAGTCAAGACGCGCGTAACGATAATCGCGCTCGCCGCGACGCGTCCCGGCCCGCGCCGCGCTCGCGCAGTCAAAGTGCGCACCTCCGACGTCCACCGTGGCCGTCACACCAGCCACTCAATCCTTCGTGCCATATGCCAATCAAGCCATAAAAGCTCTTCTCATTGCCCATGCTCGCTAGCTTGCTTCACTGTGCGGGCGAGTCACTTGGACCCAGCCCGATGTCGCGCTACCACCCCAGCGTTCTTGCTCTCCCCGGGCCTCTCCACCCACAAACCGACGTGCATCACCCAGTCTCGTCTACATAGTTTCGCCCGCATGACGTGCAGTACCGGCTTCACTGCCCACGCTCGACTACCCGGTTGTCAAGCATGCAGTCGTTCGTAGGCTCCGCCAGCCACGCTCGTTCAGCTTTAGGACTCGCCTTGATTCTTCGCCCAATTCTTATGGACCTCGGAAATAGAGTTGTCTGTAAGGGGTTGTGCAATGCGGGTGCGGCGGAATGCGGGCGCAACGGAACGCTTCCGTAGCCTTCGTATGCTGGCTCCGGGTACAACAGTTTGTCCGACCTGAACCTCATCATATCTATGAACGAGGTGTGTTGTCAGTCGTCCAATTCGATGGATGCGATGCTCACGGCGCAGGAGAAAGTGCCGGCCTCGCAGATCAGGGTTTCGCTGGACGAACGGAAGAGGTTTGAGCGTACCGAGCGCGAGATTAGCAATATGGGCTCAGATTGGACGCTCTATTCCACTAGCAAGACGACGTCTACAACCGATCCCCTCTCTCGAGCGTGTCCGACCCCATCGACTTTGTGGACCACGCCCACGTCAGGGCAGAGCATATTCCGGGCGATTTCAGCACGACTCAGCTCTACAAGCGCAGTCGACCATCTGAGTCACCCGCCTGAGTATGTACACGAGCAAACTCCCTATCCCGAACATTTTATATCTATCATCTTCTTGATAGGCTTTCTAAGCCTGGGCGGCTTCGTATCTCATTCCTGTACATGTACTGGTTCTGTCCCACTCCCGCTGTCTCTTCTCCCTGTTCGTCCAGAGTACTGCAATCTACATCCGAGTTCCGATGGCCATCTTATTCAGCACGGGGTTCTACACAAATATTTTGCCAAGTGACAACTGCACCGTATCATCACGGAGAAGACACGGAAGCAGTTACAATCTCCAGCTGTCCCCCTTCCTCTTCCTCTCCCAGAACCTCGGCGTCAACGTCCGAATCCCCGCTAGAGTACCACGGATCCTTCCCGCGCCTAACTCGCCCGCGAACAAAGTTCTTCTTGACTGACGCTTTATTGAAGAGGTGACTGCCGAAGACGAAGCCCGTGGAAAGCAGGCGGTAGACACTCTTCATCGGGGCACGATCCAGCACATTGTAACACGAGCCCATATTTCCAGATAGTTCCAAGATATCAAGTGGCATGTCGAGGTCTCTTGCTGTTGCCATAAATGATAGGGAGGTTTGAAAAGCAGCCTTTGCGACCTCAAGCTTCCGACCACTGTCGTTGCCGTCTCTACCGCTCCCCGTATACTCGCAGTCCAGACGAAGATGAGCGACTGGGCGGCGTCGTTTCTTCTCCAGGATCCAGCGCATGGCTCCCAAAAGTGGGTTCGCAGTCGTCTCCGGGTGGACAGACGCTTGCCTGAGAGGGGGGAGCGTTGATAACACCGCCTTCCAGGTTTTCTCGGGCAAGGGTATCCCACGACCGCCACATACAGTATCGAGTTCACGAATAGGCAATGCGTGAAGAATGTCGACAATAGCCTTGCGGACCTGATGATGTGTAGTCTCGAAGATGACAACCGATAGATACGATGCTTCGTTGCCGAATTCGTCCCAAGAGTATACGTGAGGCTCACCGTGAGAATAGACGGTGAGTACCGTGTGGTTGACATCGCCGTGCAAGCGTTTGCTGTCTAGCTTTAAACCGCGCACGGGTAGCGCCCCTTTCCCCTTGAAGTGCTTCCGGAAGAGAGCACATATGCGTGAGCTTCGGAGGTCCTGGAGAGTCGTGGGAAGCGGCAGAGCGAAAGAGGTTGACGAGGGTATTTTGAGGGAGGAGATGAAGTAGGAGGAGGTTCTGATATCTCCGTCCAGCCTGAGATAGCGGAGCAGGGGTAGACTGCTGATTGTACATGAATCCCCCAGGAATGAGTCTTGCGGTACTAGAGACTCGAGGCACAAGTCCAGAAGAAGCAGATTTGGACAGCGAGAAAGAGCGTCAATAGCGTGAGTAGGCTCGATAGCCGGAGAAAGCAATCGAAGACGAGTGAGGTTGGACAGAGACTCCCAGTTCGCGGTCATATCGCCAAGCTCTAAAACCGACAAGGATGGGGCTCCTCGAGTGACGAGCTCGTCTACCAAGCGGGGGAGCAGCGAGGGATCCTGCACTTCACTGCCATTATCAAGAAAGCGGAGTTTGAGCACTTGTAGTTGAGCGCAACGCGTATCATGAACAGCAAGCTGCTGGATGTAGCGCGTGAGAGTTGCTGCGGAGGTAATTCCCGAGATACACAAGGATCGGAGACGAGCAGGAAAGAGAGGCACGAGGTCCTCGTCTATCCAAGGATAATAAGATTCTTCGTATATGAAGTCGATTTTGAGGTCTATAGGTCTGGCCTTCGACCGTAGAAACTGCTCGCGTAGACACTCGGGGTGCCGATTCGCGCGGTTGAAATCGATACGGCTCCACAGAGAAGCAGTCGACAGGCCAATTTCTCTCCAGGTTCGGCAAACTAGCATGATCGAGGTCCATCTGAGGTTAAACAGATTGTTTGTGGCGGACGCGTAGGTGTAAAAGATGTCCGCTAGAACCTCCGTAGGCAGAGTATAGACCGGAGCTGCCAGGGCATTGCGGCACGTCTTCAGGTTATTGAGAGTTCCGGTCATGCGCTCAATCTCCAACTCGAGTAGACTAGCCAGTTGTCCGGCATCACTGGGTCGGAGTTTGAGTGCCTGCACAAGCTCAGGTAATGCACTGGACTCGTCCGGTCAATGCAAGACACTCATACAATCGGATGGCACGCACGTATTGGCTTCAACAAGGGCTCCCAAGTACGCGCAGTCCATGGCGGCCGTCCAGTAAGTAGGTGCGATGATGGAGGAGAAAGACAAGACGCGCGTCGCGCAATCGCGTTAGCGCCGCGCCCAGCCGCGCAGCGAGTGCGAACCTCTAACGATAGATGGGCATTCACGACGTCGACAGGCCTCATGACACGGCCATCGACATTGCTTAACATGAGGCAGCCTTGATGTGCGTATGCTTAGTGCGTCTGAGTCCGTTTCAATGTACAGGTGTATCTCAAACTGCGAATCTTGTGAAGTCACCCGGCGTGCATCTACGTATATACAAGTACAAAGATATATAGTAGGGTGATCTTGAAGCCTCACAGGTAGTAGAGGCTGCTGTTGACTCCGAAGCTAGCCGCGTGAGTCAACCGCTATGCTTGCGGCCATATTATCGGCTCCCACTTCAAGTCGTTGCACGTCTTCGTCTCCTTCGTCCGCCAACTCATCGACACAGCGGAAGCCGACATTGAGATGACACGAGACCTGCTCCGGCAATACGCCACCAACCACTTCGCTCGCCGTGTCGCCAATGATCTCGAGCATATCAAGTGGCAGATCCGCCTCCTTCGCGCTCCTGATGTACTGCAAAGCCTCTTGAAAGGACAAACGCGCGCGTCCGAGCGCAGCATCATAAGTCGACGAACCCTTCTCTGGCATGAGGCGAAGGTCGAGTACAATATGAGCGGCCGGTCGACGTTGACGTCCTGTAAGGAGGCTTTTCAGAGCTAACAGAAGCCCTTGCGCCGTTGTTTCTGGGCATGCGGAAACGATCCGCAGTGAAGGAAGGGACGACAGAAGTACATCCCAAGCCTTTCGAGGGAGATGCCTGGCTAAACGGCCGTCGAGGTGTGTCACGCCACTCATCGGCAAGCCTTGTAAAAGGTTGTTCAGAGTTACGCTGGCATGGGGATCTGTATAACGTAGATGCAAATCAAGGCAGGGAGGTGTCTCAGATGCAACGATAACGTGCGCCTGTCCGCGAATGGCATGACGGTCTGCGCTCTCATACGCTCGCAAGTACATGATACCGGTTGCCCGCGGCATGTTCCAGTGCTCCGTATTGATAAGCAAAGTGCGTATGACCTGTGTATCTGCAGCCATGAAGTGTGTGCGCAGGGCGTGTATCAGACTTGTTTCTTGAAGAGCCTGCCAGTACGGCGCGAATGACAGTCTGATGCTCGCAGATGGTGGGAGCCGCAACAACTCAAGGATCAGCGCGCAGACTTGTGGGTGCCCCTCCAAACTGAGGGTGCGTAGGAGCGGAAGAGAGAGAATTGTATCATTGAAGTCTTGGAGACTGACTTGATGCGGTTGGAGCGGTAGCCGCTTACACAGGTGAAGGTTCAGATCTTGCAGATCTGGACAGCGACTGAGCGCAGAGCCTAGTTCTCGCAGTTGCTCGTATGGTATCTCATGGCGAACGCGCAAGGATCCAATGTGTAATCGCGTCAAATTCCTCAATAAGCCGAGACTAACGGGTACACCCTCGAGACGCAGATGCTTGAGCCGAGGCAATCTATTCGCCATGAGCGCGTCCATGAGATCAGGCTCTAGCTCGACAGGATCCTTCAAAGAAAGTACGCTGAGTGTAGTTAGCAGCGGATAAGCTGGCTGCCTCATGCGCTGGATGAAGTCCTTGATACAGCGCTGTCGTCCACCGAAGCTCAAAACGTGCATGCTCGTCGCGTTCCAGATATCGCAACCTGCGTCCTCGAGAAGGGCAACAGAGCTTGCGGATAGAATGCCTCTGAGATGAAGAGATGCCTCTCCGACGCGACGTTGCTGCATACCAATGCGCGCGATGGTTTGATGCGTAGGACCGTCGAAGTCGATGAAGCTCCAGAGCACCGGGGTAGAGACGGCAACATCGTGCCATCTGTGACAGACAAGCAATATTCTGGTCCATTTCAGCATGTAGAGGGCGTCGATTCCCTGCTGAAATGCGTAGAAGGTGAAGATTTCGGCCAGAATTTCGGGGGGTAGCTGCATGATGGGCGAAGCAAGTGCGTTGCGATGTCTCTGAAGGACCTGAAGAGCATCGGAGATTTTCTTGATCTGGAGTTCGAGGGAGGGTAGTACGCTTTGCGGGCTTGCCTCCGCATCAAGAGCCTGGATGAACTCAGGATGCGATCTGCGTGCGAGGGACCAGATGAGTGAACACTGTGCCGGTTCGAGCTTCTAGTAAGGACGTACACTTCTGTAACCAGCTTGTGAAGACGTGCGTGATTCATTGCCAGTTAGATGATGTCGGCTCCGCGCAGGGATAGATGAGAGCAGAGAGCTAGAAGCAAGACGCCAATGATGAGCGCGCCGCCGCGCCGCGTACGTCAGTCCGGGCAATTCCGAGGCCACATCAACATGATAACCAGTGTATAGGTTGCTTCCGTTCATACTGCAGGGTGCATGACCGTATCGTCGTAGGTAGCGATTGCTCACAGAGAGCTACGAGCCGAAGGTCACACAACGAAAACCTAGAGGACCTCGCCAACCGACTCCTTGAACCTCGGCGAATAGGGGCACATGGATTGAGAAGGCGTTCAGCAGGGCTTCGAACCTTCTGTTGTCGATGTCATTCAGTATTTTAGCCCACGCTACTACCCCGCACAATCATAGGCTAAAAGCGAGAAAGTATAGTGCACCCAGGCCCGCTAGCTGCGTGATGACGGTGGTGTGGCGTGCAAACGCACACCATGCGGGGAAACGAGCGCGTGAGGAAGTCAGGCGGACTCTCTGACCGTCAATCAAAACCACCACCATCTATCCGACTCGGTAATTCACAAAGCTGGCACGCCCAACTTCGCCGAGCTATCTTGCTTCTAAACCACCACCATGTCCGCTGTGGAATCGATCCCCAGCGCCTCTACTTCCTCGCCGCAGGTGACGCCCGCGACCTCCATGACTTCAGCGCCCGACGGAGACGTGGACACAATCAAGGAGGCCAAAACGCCGCCTCCCGGTGTGAAGACGCCTTACAAGGCGAAGGAGGCCCTTGACGACATAACAGGAGTTGCGTATGCACTCGAGACGTTCTTGCAGAGCCGAATGGTCGAGTGTGAGGAATATTGCCATGAGAGTGACCCAAAGAAGTGCGTGGTATTATATATTGTGCATAGATCCTGTACTGAACTGCTTTCCCAGGGAGCGTTTGTACTTTGCGACCGGTTACGGGCTTATACAATGTGTCAAGGCTCTCATGTCGTACGAAGACGAGGTGAGGGTTCTGTATCCCTTGCGCGCGTCTGTATCCTGACGCTCGACTCTAGGACCTCCTTGCGGCAATTGGCCACACTAAGCACGGCAACCATATCGCCCAACAACACCGCAAGAAGTCCGCGTCTCTCCCCTTCCGTCTTGCTGGCTATGTCACTGGTTCAGCACACGGCATTGGCCACATCCTGGCCATGACACCTGTCGAACGCCACGCGGAACTGGTCTACGCTGAGAGCCTATTCGAGAAGGTGAGTTGTCTTCGATCCGAACGCTACTTCTGGCAACCGCGACGCTCGGTGTAACCGCGAGGCGCCGAGTGGGCTTCTGGCCGCGGTGTGATGCGCTCCGTCATTCTGATTCGTCTGTGCGACGAACAATGCGCTAACCTTATGCTTTCTAGGCTATTCTCGGTATCGTATACTCAGGGGACTGGCTCGCTTTCATCAAGGAAGCGCTGAATATGCGCACGACGTTCAACACATACCGCACACTCGGCAAA
Organism: Peniophora sp. CONT; assembly: GCA_001632445.1. Classification (NCBI taxonomy): domain Eukaryota; kingdom Fungi; phylum Basidiomycota; class Agaricomycetes; order Russulales; family Peniophoraceae; genus Peniophora; species Peniophora sp. CONT. Next base: position 41,688 of record KV424715.1, on the reverse strand, counting down.
TATGTCGAGCACATGGACGCAGAGGCGAAGAAGCGAGGAGAAGAGTTCGACGCTTCTCTTGACGTGCATTTCCGCTCAGGCGTATACCTCGGCGTCGGCATGAGCAACATTATCCTATCGCTCCTACCTGCTCGTATCAACTCTATCATCGAGCTTTTCGGCTACCGAGGTGACCGCAAACTCGGACTCGACCTTCTCATGAAGGCAGGCGGCTGGACGAAGGAGTCCAACGAACCCACTGTATCAAGAGGTACCTAACTCTCTCTTTTTTCGTTTATGAACCATACTGACATGAATCACAGAGGACGAAGGCGTGCGGAGAAGTATCTGCGACATGGCCCTCATGATCTTCCACCTGGTGCTCTCCTCATTCACATCCGAAGGCGTAGACGTCTCCATAGCCGCGAAAATAATCGACTGGAACCTCAAGCGCTACCCGAACGGTGTCTTCTTCCTCTTCGGCGAAGGTCGCGTTTCCCTTGTGCGCTCGCAGCCGCGAAAGGCGATAGAGTGCTACGAACGCGCCGCCTCCGCGCAGAACCAGTACCGAAACCTGCACCATATCTCATTCTGGGAGATCGCGACGGCGCAGCTTGCACTCTGGGAGCTACAGGCCAGTCTAGACAAGTGGCGCATCCTTGCGAAGGAGAGTACGTGGTCCAAAGCGATCTACACCTACTCCGTGGCGGCGTGTCTTCTGCAGCTGGGTGGCGCAGAAAACGAGAAGGAGGGCCTTGCGCTGATGGAGAAGGTGCCTGAAATGCGTCAGCGTATTGCTGGAAAGTCGATCCCGCTGGAGGTATGCTTCCACACCTGACATGTCCCACCTTATATTCATCGCTACCTCAGAAATTCGTGGCGCGTAAAGCTCGCAAGGCGCAGACGCAGAAGCGTTTAAGCCTGCCAGCCCTCGAGCTGGCGTGTATCTTCGGCGCAATCGCCCATGCACCTCGAGACGTCATTCACGAGCGCATGCTACCTGTTGTAGAGGCTACCCTGGCAGAGCTCAAGCCGTTTGAGAGCGAGCCTGCGAAACGGCCGGGATACTGGGACGACTGGTGCCTTGCCCACTATCTGGAGGGTGTATGTATGCGCTTCATCGCATATCCCGTACGTACCCACCTCTGATAGATCCATATATAAGTTGACATTTCAACAGGACGGGGATGCTGTCGTCGACACCGCGCAGGAGATAAGCGGACCGAGTGTAGACCAGGCTGCAGCGCGCGGACGGGCCGCATTCGAGGCGATCTTTGCGAACGGAACGAAGATCGAGCTCGACCACTACTTGGTGTACTTTGCGCACTTCGAGTACGGAAGGTTGCTCGCGCGTGGTGGGGATAAGGAGAAGGCGAAGGAGCAGCTCGATGCGGTGTTCTCCGGTCGCCATCTGGAAGTCAACGCCGCGGGCAAGAAGGGGAAGTACTCGCTCGAGGTACGTTGCTTCTGTTACGCACGAGCCAACAAAATACTTACGCGGGACTTGACAGAATGCGTTACATTTGAAGACGCAAGCGGCGTTGGAAGCGCTTGACAATGGAAGGTCGCTGTAAGTACTGATCCGAGGGCATAGATTTCTATCGGCCACTCGGCCTGCTTTGATCTATCGTATAAGCCTACTGCTATGCTAGGACAAATCGAGGACAGATACCGTTTGTTTTGCTTCTGCTCTTGTACATCACTACTATTCACTGTACATGTAAATACGCCCATCGGGTGGCGTTGTAGTTATATCGTTCCTGTTGACCGATCCGATCACTGAATGGATCTCCATGATCTTATCGATCTTATCTCTTGCCCTCGCACAAAACCCCTCTTGCCTCTAGCCATCATCGCCCGCCTGCGTACTACCAAGGCCACATATCGCACATCGCCACAGCCACATAATGACAGACAGTAACGAGCATGGCTCTGATGGTGCGGACGATTGGGACTATGACTATGACGAGGAGATACGGTACGACGACCAGCACCACGTCTGGAAAACTTCGTGGTCAATAACTTATGATAGGTCGACGCCCGAGTCCCAGCGATCTTCTTCCCCAGAACCTGATTCAGACCCAGAAGTGAACTTCCAACGCAACGCAGCTATCTCTCCTGTCTGCCGCTTGCCCCTTGAGATTATGTCTCGTATCTTCACGCTCTACGCCGAGAAGCACAAGTGGTTCTGGAAGTTATCATGGACTCGTCTCATGCTCGTCTGTCGTCGCTTCCGAGAAATAGGTCTCCAACACAGCGAGCTCTGGAGCTATATCTCCCTCCGAATTACGGATAAAACCGACCATGATAGCCTCCTTGTGCGCCGAGCTCGGGCGAAAGGGTGGCCACTTACCGTCAAAATACATTACGACCAAGCCATGGCTGACTATCTCGGCGGCCTGGGAGGCTCTTACTGGGACCCTGCAGCATTAGGATGGCTGTCGATCGAATTTGCATCCAATGCCCCGTCAGCTAAAGATTTCCTACACAACCTATCGGCGCACGTTTACCCCAAACTCGTGTACCTTTGCCTTGAGATGGACCGGTCCCAAGCTGAGAGCTGCGAAGATATCATTTCCCTTCTACTCACTTCAACAACCGCGCCCAGATTACGGTCTCTCAGCTTACCGGTCGCACCTATGGGACTGATGTCAGACCTCACATCCCTTCGGCACTTTTCGATGTCGACTGTACCACTCGACGGGCGTATCGCGAGAAACTTGGCTGCCTTCTTACAACGATGTCCTGGGATTATCGGGTTGTCATTCACTCAGTTGGATACGTCCTTCAAGGGAATGGACCTCTTGACAATACCCAGTCGTATCACTCTTCCGGAGTACGAAAGCCTCTTTCATTTCGGCGGCCTCAGATTCGTCAACACCCTTCTGGGATGTCTGACATTACCCCGCGCAAAGTCACTTATTCTCCTCATCAACTCCGTGGAGTCGTCGCAAGAGATTCAGCGGCTCGCAGACAACGTGAAGGTATACCTTCGGGATTCAGAAACGGCGAATACCGGCGCGTATACACTGCGAGTACATGGCGGCACCTTCAGCACTTATCCACCGCCTGAAGTCGGCGAGCTGCCCAACATGAGCCTCGGAACTGGTGGCATCTTCGGCGCGAGTAGCACTCAGCATCACATGTCCGTCATGCTACCCGCCTTCGTGTGCGCAGGCAGGCTGGCGGAGATTGACGTCCGATTTCGAGGAGATCGGGACTATGGGGACCCGCCAGTGGGCACTTCAAGCATCTCCAGAACCCCGGGCCGTGCGTTGCTCTTCATACGAGCCGAAGATCCCGCATTGTGGGCCCTCGACGTCCTGCGAAAGCTTCTGCTCGTCGAAACCGGTACTCAGGTCACGGGTATATGCGTCGACCTGACGATGTGGGAAGATCACAACGACAGGGACGTTAAAAGGATGATAAAGCGCCTTTGCGACTTTCTGGGGAGTGCGAGGGCTGCCGGGAAGGCGGTCGAGGTCGTCGAGTTTCTATGTGCGGACGCGCCGGACGACTTTCTGGAGCTCATCCCATCGAAGAAGTTACGGAGTCTAGCGAGACTGGAAATTCGTACAGGCGATGAGGAGGACGCTTCGTCGTCAGACGCAGAATACGACCTCTGACCGTACTGTGATATGGACCGTAAATCTGATCATGCATGGTCACAGTAAGAGTCTGATAATCAGACAAGCGAGATGCCATGATATACTCAGAAATACTGCTGTCAATCCCACACATGCTTTATTCCATACAGCACGACACGATCTTTTGAGCCACGGCACGCCTACATAACATCCGCGAGCTGTGTCTTAGGAATGGCCGCAGGGAACGCAAGTCGATCCAGACGCGTGTGCGTGGCCTGTTCGTACGCGAAAGCGTACGTGATCAGGTCGAACTCGCTGAACGCGGTCCCCATGAACGAAAGTCCGAAGGGTAGCCCAGGCGCGCGCTCGATGACTGGATTTGCTGCTGATGCGGTGACATTGTCCGGCTGGAATCCGAGTGGAACAGTGACTGTCTAAGGGTCAGAAAGAGTAAATAACTGTATGCATTCTGCAAGCTCACCGATGGGGTAACCAGCGATGGCAGCAGGGCCTGAGGTGAAGCCTACGCAAAGCCGGATGCAGTTAGATCAAGCTGTAAATGCAGCAGTGTGCAGATGTACGCACCATCTGTAGGGAGTAAGATAGCGTCCAGGTTGAACTTCTTCAGCGTCCCGTCGATGCCGCGGGTGCGTCCGAGATCGGCATCCGCAGCGAGGGCAGCGAAGAACGCGGCGTCAACGGTAGTATTCTCCGACTCTATGAACCTGAAGCCATGACTACATCAGCCAGAGTCCAGTGATGACGGGCAGGAAGTCGAAAACTGACTCAGACTGGTCTGTGAAGAAGGGCGGTACCAGTTCTTCGCTAGCGTGCGCGATGTTGAACGCGATGAGGTCCGCGAGATCCGACACGTTCGTGGGCACCTCAAGCAAGCCGTCGATGTAGTTCTTGACGTCCACCTTGAAGTCCGTGTCGAGTACAATCGTCTCATTATTGCTCGCAAGTAGTTCCTCTGCATCGGGGAACTCGGCGGGGTCAACAACCGTAGCGCCAAGCGCGCGGATGATGCGAATCGACGCGTTGAAAGCAGCCATGATGTTTGGGTCGTCGCTACCAAAAAGGCGTGGTACCCCAAGGCGTATACCACGCAAGCCGTTTGGGACGAGTGCTTTCGTGAAGTCTGGGACGTGTGCAGGTTGCGCAAGCGTGAAGTTGTCCAGCGGATCGCGACCAGCGATGACAGTGAGTATGGCAGCAGCGTCGGCGACTGAGCGCGCCATGGGCCCGACTGTATCTTGGTGTACCGAGATTGGAATGACTGCAGAGACGTGATATGAGCTCTTACGTTTCGTCAGTCAGAAGTTGCGGGCATACCTCCAGCACGTGAAGTTAATCCAACGGTGGGCTTGATGCCTACAAGGTTATTTCTGCTGCTCGGACTGACAATGGACCCGTCTGTCTCGCTCCCGAGCGCAGCAGCTGCGAGACCAATAGAAGACGAAATTCCACTGCCAGAGCTCGAACCACTCGGATCGGCGCCAGGGAAGTACGCGCAAGTTGCCTGTCCGCCACGACCAGACCACCCGGACGCGAGATTGCCACGGAAGTGTGCCCATTCGGACAAGTTGGCCTTGCCTAGAAGGATTGCGCCAGCAGCGCGCAACTTGGCCGCGACCGTCGCGTCGCGCGGTACGATGGAGCCAAGGAGGGCGAAAGAGCCTAAGATAGTGTAAGAGCGAGAAGTCGACGATGACGCTTGTGTTTAAAAACATACCAGCCGTCGTATTCATGCCGTCAGAAGCACGAGTGGCGATGTTGTCCTTCAAAATGATGGGTATGCCGTGGAGAGGACTTCGCGGACCGGAAGTCGAGCGCTCTTTATCGAGCGCTTCCGCTTGAGCAAGGGCGGATGGGTTCATCTCGATGACGGCGCGCAGGGTCGGTCCTTGCAGGTTGACCTCGTCGATACGCGCAAAGTAAGCCTATTCGCATAGGTCAGCACAGTGATATGTACTTCATAGAATATACATCCGCACCTTAACAAGATCGACGCTCGTGAACTGCTTCTTCTGTAGGCCCTCCTGTAGTTCAGAGATCGAGGCTTCGTACAAGTCAGGAAGAGAAGCTCGAGCGATATTCCGAGGCAGCGCCCAGGCGAGATGCACATGAAGTGCGTTGATTAGGAAGAGCGCCAATACGAAGATGAACCTGAGCGTCGCCATTTTGCTGCCTATACTATAGGACCGACTGGGCGGACTAAGAACTGCGGGACTCGAGCGCAAGGACGTTCGACCTTCTCCTCTCGTTAAATGAGCTCTCGTTATCGCGAGCTCGATATTCCGCCCCGTACTTGGCCATTTATTCTCACTGCGTGGATACAGTGGGTATTCGAGAGAATGGCATTGGAGAACCACAAGACCCGATGGGCGGCTTATTAGGCAATGTGCGCGCACACGCACATGTGCATAACGTACAGGTATGTGAGTATGCACAGCCTATGATACGCATCCACAAGTGTAGTGATCAAAGTAGTAGTAGTTGAGAGCCAAGGAGCGCAAACATTCTTGACAACAACGCCACCACTGACTTCTAAATTCCCGCGGCTCCGTTGCCCGGCTATTGGGCGCCATGGACGTCCGAGTCGGCCTGGTCTTCGTCCACCATGACCTGCTCGTCTGACCAGATGTCTTCCGCCACCAGAATCGCAACTGTCATCCTTCCGCACCCGCGTCAGCCTACCGCCGTTGATTAGCCTCAACTGCTGCTGTGGTCCTCGGATATCCGACTGAATGATCTATCACGAGCAGCGTGCTCACGCTATATGTAGCGCTCGACCTCCGCGTCTCACAGTCAACAAGCAACCATGACCACCATTCCCGACGATCAGCTCTACAAGAATGCTGCGCGCGCCAAAGGCCGCGTCGTCGTGATTACTGGCGGCGCGAATGGGATTGGGAAGGAGACGGCGCTCACATTCGCAAAACACGGGTGTGTAGTTTCAGTTGGCGGGCGATGAAGATGTTCATTCACGCGTTCGGTCAGAGCAAAGGTGGTGATCGGTGATCTGGACGTCTCAGGCGGAGAGGCGGTTGTGGCGGAGATCAAGAGGAAAGGCGGGTGAGTTGTCCTTGCTGGATCGTATACGCGCCTAGACGCTCACTTTACCCCAGCAACGCCGCCTTCACGCGCTGCGACGTGCTGAATTGGGATAACCAAGTGGCATTATTTGATCTAGCTCTCTCTAGCTTCGGTTCCGTGGATATCGTAGTACGTATATCAAAAGCTATCAATGATAGCGAGCTACGACTGAACTTGCTACAGTGCGCTATCGCCGGTTTGACCGAGACCGGCAACGCCGCCCAAGGCTCGCTGACGTTCGAGAACGGGAAACCTCAACCACCACAATTGAAGACATTACAGGTCAACCTCGTCGGCGTATTCTACAGTGAGCATCTCGCCTTCACGATCAATGCCATCAACAACTAACACTCCAGTATAGCCTGCCACCTTGCTGTATATCACCTACAGCAAAATCGGACGGCAAACGACTGCAAGTCGCTGATCCTCATGGGCTCAATGTGTACGCGCGTTCATGATTCTGTGCGAGTTCCAAATGCTTAATATTTGGTAGCGTCGTGGCAATCTATACCCGGAGGACCGCAGTACAGCGCATCGAAACACGCCGTTCTCGGCCTCATGCGTAGTCTGCACATGACCCTGGAACCCGAGCGCATCCGTACAGCAGTCGTCCATCCATGGTTCGCTGGTTCGTGGACATTTCAATACTCGCTTCTTATGTATGCTGAAGCATTCATCAGATACCGCCATCGTACCGACTGTCGTGAAGGTCGCCTTGGCTGGAATACCGTTGACACCCGTCTCGCGCATTGCCGGAGCAGTCTTCTACGCGGCGCTCGACGCCGACGCGTCCAGCGACGGCGCTCCGTGGCTGCTGCCTGACGACGGACCTGTCTTCCTCCTTCCTCAAGAGAAACTCACGACAGGCGTGTATGGCCTCATCAATACTCGTGCTGAGCGCGCTAAAGGGTGCGACTCAAATACTTCCATACTCTCAACGAAGGCTGATTGTATTCAACGAGTGCAGAGTCGTGCAGAGCGCCAAGTTGACTGTCGCTTTCTTCCGAGATATAGCGCGCATCATCGGGCCATTGCGATTGCTGATTATTGTGGCGGCTGCTGCAAGCGTGGCCTACAGCCGCATCTAGTTCAAGTTTACTATGAATGCAATTGCTTGCTGTACGAAGTATATTGTGGCCATCAAGGAATATGAGTGTTCGATGTCAACAAGAGCATGGTTCGGTGTGAATTGTGCGCTAATACTGTTATCGTACATGGTATGCTCACGACTCGACATCGGCTGCGAGCCACGCGTCCTGAAGGATATCTGCCGCGCTGGGCCGCTCGGCGGGGTCAAGTACAAGAATACGTCGTAGCAATGAGATGAGCGCCTCCATGTCGGCGTCTGACGCGCAATTGGGTCGGAAGTACTGTCGAAACCCTGCCCATGTCTGCGCACAGGTCTCTTCGGAAACATCTACACGATTTCGTGTGACGCGGTCAGTATGCGTATATCGGAAATACATTGAGAAAGACACTGACCGGACGCGAGCCTGGGATCGCTTGTCCACGTATAGATCTTCTTCCACGAATCTGGGATACGACCAGATAGCCTAGCCATCGGAACAAAGGAGGACGAGCCCTCAACTGCTGAGTAAGGATACATTCCACCAGTCACGAGACAGAATATCTGAATGCAAAGCAATCAGTGATGTTTTGCGATTGATGACGCCGAAGTGAGCATACCATTAGACCCAGCGCCCAGGTGTCGAATGCAGCAGTGGGCGCTTCAACTATGTCTGTACCCTGAATGTACCATTCTGGCGGGATTATCTGGTACATGAAGCCGGAATTTCGATGCGGCCTTTCGACGCAATGCGCTGTGTAGATGTGCCAAAAGTCAGTGTCAACGTACACTGGTACGCGACTTGAGAGGAAGACATACCCGATCCGAAGTCAAACAACTTGACTACTGGCGATACTTGGTCGCCTCCAATAGCTTTGATGTAATTGTAGAAGTCCCAGCGTTGTACAATATAAGGCGGGAAATGGGCAGCAAAGTTGGAAATAGCAGGATTGACTGGGAGAACGACCGTAACTTCGGGACAAACACGAATGTATTCCTTGTCCCGGCCGTCTGTGAGCGCCGGTATGGGCAAACCGACGTTGCTAAAATGCAGATCTCCGTGAACGATCCCCCGCGCGTATAGATCTGCTACAGCTTCAACAAGACTGCGAACAATGGATTTCCTAGTTGATATGGATCCTTGAGTTTGGGAGTCGGCTGGCAGATCCGAAGACGCGCAATCCAGTGAGCCCGGAATAGTAGCCACATGGAGTAAAGACGGCAACGCATCCCAGACAGGCGCTAGGATTTCAGACACGATGGCCTTGTGTGAGCCGTTCGGACCGTTTATTATAAACTGATCAAATATAACAGGGAAATGCGGGGACGGCGAAGCTGACTCAGAAACTATGCGATTCAGCACGTCTTCCTCGCCTTCCGAGGAAAATGCCGCCTTCGATACGCGCAAGGCCTTACAACCCCGCTGATCCAAGTCTTCAACAAGCCAGACAGTATTGTAAGCCCCAAAGCCCAACTTCTGGATGACGCGGTAGCGGGACTTCGCACTACAGATGATCATGCCGATGGTGATGGGGTGAAAACCGCCAGGTCGATACTCGGCGATGGCTTCGCCTGAGCTCATTGGTGACTCGGGGGAGAACGCAAAGTCCCAGCAGTTTAGTTGAGGAAACGACATGGACGGAGGAAAGAAGGAGTACCACGCGTCGCTCCGGGGCTTCGGACCGGGCTGCACTTGATGCATGGCTCATGCAACTTGCGGACGACGGTCATCGAGTTTCAAACAGCGTCGCGGCATGCTGTCTGATTGCCTCTACCTCCCATACTGCGTACAAGCAACATAGCTATGCGGTGCCAGTTTTATCTGCTGTTGCCCTTGCGGAAGGCGTACACGTTTCTGGCGGGAGACCCCGCGTTGTTTGATCACATTCCTGCAAGTTACAACACGATAGTGATGGTCGATGATGGATTGTAGGTATGTAAGTATCAGAACATGCCGCCATTCGACTGTATGGGCATCACGTTGGGCGCTCGGTCGTCTGGACATCTTCCGTCGCACGAACAACGTGTTGACGGCGATCGAAATCGGATGCGCCGGCGCAACTGGAAGCGCCTTCTTCTTCTCTACCATCATCCCCGACAGGTCCTGCATGCCTGCCTCTCTGACAGGGCGCTTGGGCGATCCGGAGGGCCCAATCCCAGTGAACGATTTTGGAAAGCTCTGGAAAGATGCTTTGCAGCGTTACAAAGAGGAGACCGACAGAGACCTGCTCGAGCTCCCAATCGGGAAGACTTTTCCACCCAGTCCTAGTAGCGCCGACGAGATTATGAGGTGTTTCGAGAAGCAGAACGAGTCATTCAAAGCCTTCCGCACTCGCGGAGAGAAGATTCGACGTGTCTTAAGGCCAATCGTGGACATCGTTTTGGTTTTCAAGGAATGTGTTGGTGACGTTTCGGTGAGCAAAACTAGTCGCGCATCTCAGGGACAAGGACTACCATCTGACCATGTTCTAGCACTCAGTACCTGGCAGCGAGGTTATATTTGGAGCCATTGGAGTGCTGCTGCAGGTAACGACACCTCATACCCCTTTCCATCTCAACGTTCTCATGTTACTCAGACTACCAAGGGGGTGAGCGGACTTTACGACTCCGTCGAAGCTCTCCTCCAAGAAGTCATTGTCTATCTCAAACGCGTGACAATACACCTTAAGCCAAAAGTACCGCCGGCTCCCGAAGTGATGAACGTGCTCGCCGATGCGCTTGTTCAAGTCTTCACTGCACTCGCAATGGCAACGAAGTATTGTAATCTGGCCGTCAAGAGCGATTCACGGCTGAGGTCGCTCATGAGGGTCAGCTTTCGGCGCTCCAGTGAGTTTCTTACGGTCCTTACTTGATTATCACTTTTCTTACTACCTGCCGAAAGAGGATTACTTTCTCGTTCTTGCCGATCAAGCTGACGTGAAAGCTGTACTCGAGAGACTTCAGAATCTTGCAGTCAGGGAAGCACAGATAATTGGTGCTGATACGAATGCCATCGTCCGCGAAAGTGAGTATTTTACTGCCTGTCGGCCTTCCACTAACATACCTCTATTGTAGATCAACCCCGGATGGAGTTTGTCTACGACAAAGCAGGTAATAGAGGTCTTGGCACTTGCAGCTTCATCTGTCTCATCGTCTGTTTCAGTTAGAAAAGCTCTTCGCGCGTGGCTCCATCCGCCTAACCCGCAACCCACTGACATGGAGAAGAAGAGTAGATCTGGCAGTTGTCAGTGGTTCTTCTCCGACGAACGATACCTGGAATGGCAGGCGCAGAAGAACTCGTTTTACTGGGTTTATGGAAACGGTGAGTCCATCTGCCGGGTTAAGCTGGTCTTGTCTGACGGAGTCATCAAGCCGGTGCTGGGAAGAGCGTCCTGTGGTGAGCTACAGTGCTATTGTGACAAAGCGCATCTTTTCATTGACTTTGATCTATCTCTACCTCATAGTTCCTCCGTCATCGATACTCTCGAGGCAGATAACGAAGCAAATGTGGTCGCCTACTTCTACTGTGATTTCAACGATCCTGAGAAACAATCCTGTCGCTCGCTTATCTCGTCGTTGGTCTATCAGATAGGCACAAGCTCCAAAGCATGCCTGGATTATCTCAAGGCGGAATGTCCTCCGTCGCCAGGGCAGTCAACGAAGCGGACCGATTCAAGGCTTCACGACATACTCTCCCAGCTATTGCTCATATCTGGTCCTACAATCATTGTTATCGACGCTCTCGACGAATTGCCCGAGGCTGTGCGGCAACATGACTTTTTCCCGTTACTCGATCAGCTCCGTCATCTCGACGCCACCAGAGCTGACCTTCGCTTGCTCATCACAAGTCGCCCGGAGTCTGATATCCGGAGATGTTGTGTATTGGACGCAACCCGCCTCGCGACTCAGTTCCTTGACTTCGACGAAGCTAAGCAACACATAGAGGAGTTGAATCGCCACATATCCGCTCAGCTGTCCGCATCCAACCTGAACTGGAGTCCTGCGATAAAACGCAAGGCCGAATCAATCCTGACTGAGAAGGCAAATGGAATGTGAGCGTGCTTTTTGTACATACCACAAAGTCCGAGTCCTCACTGTGATCTAGGTTTTTATGGGTCGATCTTCAGCTCAGGCATCTCAGGCACTGTGCTCCGCCAGACGTCGAGCGAGCTTTGAACAGCCTTCCTTTCGATCTGAATCAAACATACGAGCGCATCCTCACCAACTTCCCAGCCCAACCTGTCATGATCAATCGTGCTCGCCATGTCTTCGAATGTGTCGCCTTCTCACAGCGACCCTTGTTTCTGGAAGAAGTCGATCAGTTATTCTTTCTGGACTTTGATTCTCCGTTGGATGCACCCATCGCTATAAATCGCGAAGCATTGACTGGCATAGACCTCGAGCCATTCATACTCGACAGCTGCCCCGGTCTTGTCGATATTGTCGTGTCCGGTGACGGGCGCAAGATCGTTCAATTCATACACTTTTCCGTTCAGGAGTACCTCACATCTCCACAACTCAAACAAGCCACATCCCCAGCGTGCTACTACAGTTTCGATGCGAGCTCTGCCAATCTTACACTCGCGAGGATATGCCTTTCGCTCCTCGCTACAGGTGGCGCGTCGTACGCGAATGCCCATTGGGACGATCACGTATCTCCCGACAACGCCAATGTCCTCGGCAAACTCCTGGATGATTTTCTCAGTCCGGGCTCTTTTGCATTCGACCGCTGGGTATGCGCACGTTTCGGCGACCAGAATATCCAGACCGCTCTTCATTGGGCCGCTTGGTTGGGCCTTCGCACCCACGTGGAAAGGATATTGAAGAATTCGCAGGGCAGTCTCCTTATGGGCGCTGAGCCTATCGCTAGGATGCGCGATGCCCAAGAGAGGACCGCGCTGCATGATGCTGCACAAGCAGGGTATCTTGATATAGTTCGGCTGTTGCTCGAACACGGAGCCCTCGTCAATGCTGCCGACGATGGTGCCAATACTCCCTTGCAATGGGCCGCATACAATGGGCACTTCGATGTTGTACGGGTACTTTTAGAGCACCCCGCGGCGGCGGACGGGTCGGATTCCGTTGCTCTGCGGTGCAGTGCTCGCGACCATGAGTATGGATGGACCGCGTTGCACGATGCCGCATATTCTGGGCATGCCGAGGTCGCTCGCCTCTTGCTCGATCACGGAGCCCTCATCGACGACACCGATAAGAACGGCGAAGCTCCTTTACATTGGGCTGCGTACAACGGGTACCCAGATGCTGTACGTGTTCTTCTAGAGTACCCCGCAATCGGCAAGGGACCGTCCGAAGTTTCTGTCCATCGGTGCCAGTCTCGTGGGAGATATGGGTGGACTGCATTGCACAACGCCGCATATCAGGGACACGTCGAGGTGTCTCGTCTTTTGCTTAGTTATGGAGCTACTATCGACGATACCGACGACAATGGGGATACTCCCTTGCAACTTGCCGAAAGGGAAGGGCATCTGGATGTCGTTCGCATCCTTGTGGAGTACGGAGTTGGCGTGAAGCGCGTGTGATATGTAACGTAGGTACCGCGGTCTCAATGTCAGCTTTTCATACCTATCCGCGCATCGGCAGCCTCAGGTCTCAAGCTATGGTTGGTGCATACAAGTGCTTGATCGCCAAACTCGGGGTCGATGCAGGCGAACCGAGTTCGGAAGAGAACGAAGAGAACGATCTATGTAGTGCGAAGGATGACAGTACTATATGGAGCAGTTGCAAGAACTCGGATCTTCCCAGCTCCTACCAGTACAACACTCGATCCAACAATGTAACTAATGACCAAACAGTTACGTAGACTTCGCCGGGCCCGCAAGCTTCGTGACCAGAAGGTTGTCGCGCACAATCTCTTCCTTCTTGGCCAGGATGTCGTTGAGATCCCAAGTGGCCTGTATGTACCTGCGGAACATGAGTCATCTGGATAGTACCACCAAGGCAAGTACTAACCGGCCACTAAGGAACTCGGCGTTGCGAGCGGTGAGCCACAGGAACGTCGCCGCGGGAAGCTCGACCGTGTCCGGCTGTGGCATACCAGTAGCACCAATCTTGTCCAGATACTCGACAGCTCCCGACGTGGCGATAGATCCGGGGTGCACGGAATACGCAGAAATTTGAGGGTAGTCTGTTCATGCGGGTCAGCTGATGTGCAGCGGTAGGATGCCGGATACCTACCCAGCGCAAGGATCTCGACGAAGCGGTTAACGGTATGCTTGCTGATCTAAAGAAGGCGTCAGGTTGGATGGGCAGACAAGAGATCGGTGTACGTACGACATAATCGAACATGAGAGGCATACGCAGATGCGCTACAGTCGAAGTAGTGACGATGATCTGACCCTTCGACTTGAGGAGCTCGGGAATGGCAGGGCTGGAAAATATGTCAGCAAACTGGCAACTATGACATATACGGCGAGTGAAACACACTGCACGATGTTCAGAACACCTCGCACGTTGACCTCTTGCGTGTGCCACCAGGCGGAAGCATCCCTGCCCGCAAGTTCTTCCAAGATGTCAGCATATCTCGCATACCCGGGAAAAATAGCGCAACTGACTGTCAGAAGGTCCCGCTGCAATGGCCGAGTTGGCGATGACGATGTCGAGCTGCTTCCACGTGTCCACAGCAGTCTTCACGATGCGCTTGCCGACCTCGAGATCGGATATATCTCCAGCAACAAGGAGGATCTGCGCTCCAGGGACGTCCTTCTCAATGGCGGCTTTGCGTTCCTCGAGATTCTGGACGCGACGCGCGTTGAGGACAACTTTCGCGCCGGCCCGGACGTAAAAGAGAGCGGTGGTGGCACCGATACCGGTGGAAGCACCGGTGATAATCACGACCTGGTCCTTGTAAGTCTGCGCGTCGAAGTGCGACTTGGGGTCAATCAGAGGATAAATACTGCGGCGCAGAAATTGAGACCATGTATTCCTTCGGCCTGATGGTAGGAACGACGTACTCGCTCTGCGGGCTGAAAATCCCAATCTCTTTAACACCTGTGATGCTGTTCATACTGTTGTAAAGCGTGAGGGGTATTCGAAGAATTGGGGTAAGGATGAGGAATATAGCTCAACCTCAGGAGACGGGCTGTTCTTATAGGGTCGTGCTCCATAGTCCTTCGCCGCCGAGCCATTTATTCTCTTAAACATACACGGACGAATACCCGTCATGGAGCATCATCGATCACGACCACTGGTCGGGCAAGTACACGATACCGAGGTCTAATTCGAACGACGTGCCAATGTTGCGTCAATGCTTTGTTAAGGCTTAGCCAGCTTGAACCATTCAAAGTCGTAATCAGCGAGACAAATGGCTGACAATTTTGCCTTCGATGCAGGCGGATACAGCATCTAGGATGGGATGACATGAGTAAGAATTCGGCGATATTACATAGCAATCAGCGCCGGTCAAGACCAGAAGGTAATCCAAGTCGAAGAAACATGCATAGGAAAGTCGGATGCTTCTCCTGCCAGTAAGACCGAGACAGAGCAATGAGAGCATCAACTTCTCACAGGAGCTGGCCCTGATCAGTCCCATGCTCAGAACTGGACTGCGTGCACACTGCGTTCCCATCGTCGAAATAAACATATCTAAAGTGCTCCCTAACTGCAGATGTACATGTCAGGCCTCGCCTCCGTACTGATTCTTCCGTTTGCATCAATCTCACGTCAACTACGCCAAACAAGGTTGCGAAGGCGACCGCGCGGACGGTGGTAGATGGGCTCTATGTCCATGCAACGGCGGCCTGGCGCGCGCAAAAGTCGGGTCCTAGGGACTGCCCAAGGAGGGTGGGTGAATAGAGGTGAATGGCGATACTATCAGGGCGGTATGGGAGCAAGATGTGTAAATTTGACGTTTGCCATAATGCATTCTACAAGCAGAGTTGGAGTGATGTTGCCGTGCCTCGCTAATGGAGCCCGCGGGCCGCGCCGGACATGCAGCACATGAATTGACTCTCGATGGTCATATCGGAGCGCTCGGGTAGAGCGAGCAGCAGTGTCTTGCACTGAGGCAAGGGCAGGGGAAATGATAGGGTGGGAGCTGAATCGTCCAATCATCAGTACGACGTCGCCGTGGCGCGCATGTTTGGTACAATGCGTGTGTGGCTTCAGGCCCGCGACGTAGAGAGTACCCGGACAGAAGTATGATAGATGGCTCCTGCCCATCTGCGGCGGCTGTCTGGGACTGGTCACCTCCCGGGTCCCGACATCGGGGAGCAGAGCAAAAACGCGTCAGACGCGGCGCCCTCACGGTCGCGAGTGCGTGAATGGTCGCGTCCCGGGTGACGAGTGAGGTAAATTGCCACCGGACCGTCCTCATGAGCCGGATTATGGACCGCAACATCCGCCTCGCCACAGTGCTGGTCTGCCCTCAAAACGCTCCTTCCTCTATTCCACATTCATTCCGCGATCCAGCGTGTTCAAGCGGTACCCTCAGAGAGTTCCATGTTCATCCTAGATGTCAGGCCACGGTCGCGCACGATGGGCTGTTGAGCGCGCCAGGGCGGTGGAAGCTGGTGCGCGCTTGCATTCGGCGGACAAGACTTCAAGATAGTTTGCGTAGAAAGAAGAGAGCGGTGCTAGAACCGGATACAGCTGGTGGGCAGGCTGATGCACCGAGGCGAGCATTGGTGACGAGAATGGATTGCCGAGCGTGGACTTCACAGCCATTCTGAGTGGCGACAGGACCAGTCACTACGCGCAATCTTACAGATGAAGATTAACGGACGCGCTGAAGGCTTCGTTGGTCAGACAGGAAGCAGTGTAAGGAGAGCATGGAGGTTAGAGCGCAAGTAATTGTCGCGCCGCCGTCGCGTCGAGCGTTCCGTGGGTTGAGCGTTTGAAGACGCGTGCAGCGGACAGGCGCGCCACACCTTCGCAGAGACGCCCATCATGTCGCCTCTTGCTATGCACTTGCAGCAGCAGGGTTTTTACACCCTTCTCTCTTCGTCTGTAAGCGCGTATCAGTACACAAAAGGCTCAGCACCTGGTCCGATTGCCATCGGTGATTCTACTGTTTACATGGTAGGGCCCCATGTCTCCCGATGTATGGCGCGCGTATGCAGTCTAGCAACTTGAAAGCGGCGTCAGTCAACTGTCGGATCGGCACCTACGACTCTGACCAGTCGGTTCCGGATGTCTCCAGAACTAAAGACTATGCGGTACGCCCTGTGAGCGTTCTTGATCCGTGTTCACTTGTTTGCGCTCTCGAGCTGTCTTGTATACTGTACTGCTCAATCTATTGCAATGGCACTCACGTGTGCGCGCTTGTAAGGTGATCAAGCACCGCGCGGCTATGCGGCGGCTGGCGGCTCTTCCTATTCTGGTTCCCTTCCCTCACACGACCAACGTGGTGGCGATGAGGATCCTTGGTTCCCTAGTACTCCTCTCTTCCGCCTACCACCACCATCGACTGGTCATGTCCCCCCAAACGGCATCTACGTCGTCGACTCGACCCTCTGACGAAGATCCAGGCCAGAGCGACTTCGATACTCTTTGGAACGAAGCTTTATGGGACTACAAAAAGGAGACGGGAAAGGAACTGCTCGAGCACCCATTTGCGAAGGAGCTTCTGTCCCGCCCTACTGCCGACGAAGTCATCCAGTACATTGAAAATCAAAATGAGACGTTCGAGGGGTTCCGCGCCAGTGGGAGGAAAGTTCTGGATGTGGTGAAGCCGATCGTGCACGTCGTGCAGCTTTTCATTGATGCAGGGGCCGAGGGCGCTTCGGTGCGTATAACGATTCGATAGCTTCGCAGAAAATCAGTCTCTAACTACTTGATGACAGAAAGTGGCACCGGGCGGCAAAGCTATTTTCGTTGCCATCGGGGTATTGCTGCAGGTAAGAACATGGTCTTGTTCTCTCCCGGTTATCGTGTCTAATCAAACTCAGGCTGCGAAGGGCATTACTGCGCTTTATAACGCCATCGAGTCGCTCCTTCGGAAGGTCAACGCTTGCCTGGTTCGCATCAAGGTCTACCTGGAGTCGTCGTCGCCGCCAAATCCAGCGCTCGTGGACGTCCTTCGCTTCATTCTTGTGCAAGTCTTCGTCGTACTCGGGATCGTTACGAAGTACTGCGACAAAGCCGGCGGTAAGGATTCGAAGTCAAAGGACAAGAAAGGCGTACAAGTAATAATGCAGCGCATGAGTGAGTTTTGTGTGTGCCATAGCGTGGCACTTACTGATCCTGTACAAAAAGGGGACTTGTCGCGCGTGTTTCTGGGCAAAAATGACGTCGAGGAGGCTCTCAAGGTGCTCGAGGAGCTCGCTGAGGATGAGGGGTTGGTAGCTGCAGCGGATACAAACACCGTTGTCCGTCAACGTGAGAACTTACTGTCTGTTACCATTTGAACTAATTCTGACATACTATAGTCAAACCTAAGGTAGATTCTATGTACGACAAAGCAGGTATGGAGTACCTGTGCTTCTCTCTACCGGACTCGCCCGTCTCAACCAAGTCGTTCAGTGATCGATAATCTCCATTCGTGGCTGCATCCGCCCAATGAGCATGCCCTCAACCACGAGAGCAAGAGACAGCCCGAAAGCTGCAAGTGGTTCTTCGACGAAGAGTTCGAGGAATGGAAAGCGCACAGGAATGGCGTGTATTGGGTGTATGGGAACGGTGCGTACTCTCATCTTACTTTCGAGGAGCGATGGCTGATTCGACGCTGAAGCTGGCGCGGGGAAGAGCATCTTGTGGTACGACTTCCGTGCCTCATCTCCTGGTTAAATGACATCTAATCTGCTCCTGTAGCTCTTCGGTCATCGACACACTCAAGGAGGATCCCGAGATAGCTCTGACCTACTTCTACTTTGACTACAGTGACACCAGAAAGCAGGACTGTCGCGCGTTGGCATCTTCTCTGGTCTTTCAACTTGCAACTTGTGCCGAAAAGTGTCAATCTTACCTTCAAGAGAAGTGGTCTCCTCGCTCTCCAACCTACGACAAACTTCTCGATCTTCTCTCGGGACTGCTAGCGCTATCTGGTCGCACCTTTATCGTCATCGATGCTCTCGACGAGTGTCCTGAAGATGTGCGAAACCATAAGGGCTTATGGCGCTTCTTTGAGCACTTGCGTAGCCTTGGGGGAAGCGATAATATCAATGTCCGCGTGCTTGTGACGAGTCGTCCTGAGATTGACATCAGGAACTATATGATGCCCCTTGCAACTCATCAGCTCAACATAAACGTCTCCAGTGCACATACAGACGATATAAAGAACTATCTATCTACATGGCTCTTTGGTTCTGAATCTGAACCTTTCTCACATTGGGATGACAACGTGAAGCGGAGGGTATTCGATGTCCTGTATTGGAGGTCAGACGGAATGTGAGTCCATAGTCCATACTTATTGTGCCCGTTCTCATCAATGTTTAGGTTTCTATTGGTTGTCCTCCAGCTCCAAGACTTGAAGTGTTATGCTACGCACCTTGTCGAGAATGCATTGAAAAAGCTCCCCACCGATCTCGCTGGGACGTACGAGCGTATCTTGAAGAACTTCCCGTCAGAACCTGAGCTGATCTCTGGCGCTCGCCACGCATTCGAATGCGTTGCATTTGCGAGGACTTCGCTGTCCCCAGCCGCCATCGCAGAGACACTGTCTATGGATCTCGACTCTGCACCTCTGTGCAAGGCTTTGACACCTCATGCGCACGCTGAGGACCCAGAGACAGTCATACTTCGGACATGTCCCCGCCTTCTCGAGATCGTTTCGGGCGACGAAGGGCACAAGACTGTCCAATTCATCCATCGCTCTGCCCAGGAGTACCTCACTTCCGAGACACTCCGACAAGCCACCTTGTCACCTGCCCATCCTTACAGCATCGACGAATCATCTGCCGACCTCACACTAGCGAAGATCTGCCTTTCGGCGCTTGTGGCAGACGACCCGCCCTCGGCTTTACAGACATATGCAGATGAACATTGGTGGCGCCACGTATCGTCTCGCGATGAGGATGCTCTTGGCGAGCTTCTGGACTCGTTCCTCCAGATGCACTCCCCTTCATTCGCCCGTTGGAAAGGCAGAACACCATACAACCAGATCAACACTGCTTTTCATCAGGCCGCTTGGCTCAGCCTTTATCGCAGGGTGGAAAGCATGCTGGAGCGTTCACGGCACGACTCGTCCAATCCAGCTGATAGTCTTGTACGAACACGGGATGGCACAAGAAGCACCGCATTGCATTGGGCGGCATATGGGGGATATGTCGATGTTTGTCGGCTCCTGCTCGAGCACGGAGCCCTCGTCGAAGATACGGATAACAACGGCAATACTCCCTTGCATGATGCTGCAAATAATGGGCACTTGGACGTCGTCCGCCTTCTTTTGGAACACCCCGCGGCAGATGGGTCCAACACCGCCGCTCTTCGATGCCGCATCCGTGATAATGAAGGGCAGACCGCGTTGCACTGGGTTGCAAGGGCGGGGTATGCCGAGGTTTGCCGTCTTCTGCTTGAGCACGGACCCCTCGTCGACGAGGAGAATAACGACGGCAAGACTCCCTTGCAACTCGCCAAAGAGCGTGGGCATTCGGGTGTCGTTGATGTACTCTTGGAGCATGGCGCGACCACTGTGTTGAGTTCATGATCGCTCGAGCGCGAGCGCGAGTCCACGCTGAGCTCGCAGGCCTATCGTGCATCTCAGACAGGCCCTAGTGGGTTGTCAGTCAGTGGCGAAATATCCCCTTACACCGATTACCATTGGAATAAGCGCTCTGGTCCTCTTTCCATGTACTACGTACGCATCGGACCCTCTTCTCAGATGAATGTACTGTCTGTTTGTATGGTTTCGATTATGATTCGGTTGATGTAATTCTCTTTCTCAGTGTATGGCGAGTGTCTGCGTTGGATACCTGAACACGTAAGGACAGGGTGAGTCGTGAGGGGCTTGCAGAAGTCTTCGCGTCCGCTGTTAGTCTGCGCGAGCTTACATGAGGCAGAACTCAGCGCAAGCTGGAGAAAAAACCATCCCAATGATGATAGGGAACCAACATCAGCGAATAGGGGGCATTTTCAATGCGTTCACAATTGAATAGTGTAGCAATTAGGCATACAAAATGAACCATACGAACAGCGACCCTCTCCTCGCATGCGCAATAGCCTTTTCTAGAGCGTGCACATACCGCTATCTGACTCGGCGACACCTTTCCCTATCTTGACTAGCATCGTTCGCCATCGTCCCCATCGTCGCGTCCATTACCGTACCATGTAGTGCCGGATGACGTGCCAAGCGGGATCGCCGAGTTGTAGTGAGGGCGAAGGTCGGCGCGGGGATAGATGTAGCGGCGTGGTGGTAACCTTCGTGCATAAGCAGGCGGGCCGAGAGGTGCAAGATTCGGCGTGATTCCTGCGTACCAGTATCAGCGCTCTACGAGGGTATAAAGGTAGGGTGAGGGTCGCACCTGCCCGGTCATGACGAGCAACGTGGTCCTGACCGATGCAGCAGCATATAGCTCAGCGTACATCACGCTGAGATGCGCGCGCACGCTCTTCGGTGTCGTAAGCCACGGTGGAGGCTGCTGGGGACGGCGGGTCAGTCTGTGTAGACGGTAGTGCTGCACGGAAGAAGGCATCAGTATACGATGGGATACATAGTTGATGATCGAAAGAGCAGGTCGAGAGCACCGAAGGGGAGAACGGGATACGCACAACTTGGCGGAAAGCAGCCGTGCGCCGTGCGGCGCGTATGGAGAACGCTCACATATACAGCCATGTCGTTCGGCGCGGGCATCCTTGTCAAGGCGAGTGCTATAAGACGTTCGTTAGCATGATGGCGCAAAGGGAGAGCGAAGAGAGTTGACATTACTGACCTCCGCAAAGGCGATGCTGCGTCTGCAGCTCATTCTTAGTGCGTGCTATACGCTCGAAGGTGGGTTCCTTGCCAGTATCTACCTAAGGCAGAACGTGAGCACATCTGCGAGGTATACGCGCTCAGTAAAATAGACGTACAGTGATTGATAGCCCCGCCCATCGTCTTCCGCTTCAAGCTTGCCTACCCTCCCGCTCTCGCCTCGCTCTCGCACCCCTTCCTCGTCGGCCATGCAGAGACTGGCATCAGTGGTTCATTGAATGTGGTAGCGCTTTTCGTGATCTCGATGCGCGAGCGTTGGGGTCGACGGTGTATGGTGGTAGCGAGGGGTTGCTGTTGAGAGCTGTGAACGGGTGAGCGTTCGCTTCATGATTGTCCTGAGCGATGTGCGCGCCGAGTCATTTAAGCGAGAGATAGAAAAGAGGGGAGCGCATGTGTGCAGGTGGTGGTCAGAGGCTGAGGCAGCTGCGAGTCGCGGCGCCATGTGCGATGCCTGTACAGGAACGCTCATCTCGACTCCGACCATTTGCTCTCAAAGCGCCCACTGTCCACATTCTGGCCGGCTATCATCGATGTGACGTGTATTGTCTCTCAATGGCAATCCTCGATGCACCGAATACCGAGCGACCGAGCGCGCGCCTCCATGCGCGCGGCACCCTGGCGGCACCCGACATTTACCCCGCGACGTGAAGATCAACGCTACCTGGTTCTGGGGAACACCTCTGTCGTTTTCTCAACCGATGCTCTATTGCAATGCTCGCTAGCACCACTCTATACACAGAGCGCTGCCGTCTCTACCTCTGCGGATAACGCCGCTTCGCTCAGTCGAGTCCTACTACCTCCCCGCATCAACATCCAGGCAGTCTATCTCCCTGGCAGCATTGTAGCGCGCAGTGACCGACTTTGCTAAGTTGATCAAGGAAGAGTGCTGCTTTCGAGGTCCCCTCATTGTGATAGCCCAACGCGCCTGGAATCGACTCGAATTTGGGGCACATTGACCTCGTCGAAATACTACTGGGCGTGATACGTCCATGCCTATCATCGCACATGGGTATCCTGCTTGTCCATGGGAATGAACAGAGCCTACTACGCGCGCTCTCCTACGAACGGGCCAACACCTACTATCGGTCCTGAATCCCGGCCCTAAGACCTACCTTCACGCGCAACGCAGCGATCGTCTCCACCTCCAACGCATCGTACATGGACTTCACTATGTGAGCGTGATCACGTCATAATCGGACCGCTCTTCCAAGCACCGCGACATGGCCGCCTTCGCAATGGGGCCATATTTCCCTGTCTCATTGGCCTCTACGTCGTATGCTTCAAGCTGAATTTGCAATTGCGACTTGAAATACACTTTTGCCAGCGTCTACGATATACTCAGGATTGGAAACCCGGAGAACGCACAGCGTTCTGGCACCGTGTTGCAACCTCTGGTCGTCTATCAATCTTACGCGCACCTTCTTTTTAACGGTTTCAGTTCTCCGTGGTTAGACTTCACGCAAAATGATACGCTTTCTACTCTGCGTACAGGCACTCAGAGGCTATCATCTTCTGGCGTTCCATTGGCTGAAAGCTGTACATTCCTACTGGACGCTCGACGACTCTGCCTGATACCTGATTTATTGCGGTATAACCTGCTCCTACGACCACCTGGATGCGCAACAGCCTCCTTGAAGCGCTCGCATATTCAGCACCATTCAGCTCGGCGACCTCTTTTTCTATCTCCCACCGGCCCCATTTCTACCCTCACCATTCGCCTTGAGCAGCATCTGCGAACCTCTTCATGCACTAGTGCCAGAGCCTGAGGGCATAAATGGCATGTTGGCAGTTTGGGGTTGACGTCATTGTGCATCGGACTTTGATTACGGCAGCAAGCTGGCAAGTTTTGAAGGCGGGTCGAGGTCGACGGGTCGAAGGGTGATACGTTTCGCGTGGGTGTCGTGCTGTGAACCTTTATCAGTACATGAGATGAGAGAAGTGGAATGAGAGACGCGCACCTAAGTTATGCTCGCTCATAAAGCGCGACATCGTTACAAAGGGCAAAGCCGCTTGTATTCCATCGAGTTGGGCTGGGCATTATTTCTGTGCGAGCGCGTCAAAATATGTTTCCTCGAGGAGCGGGCACAAGAGACGCAGATTTTGTATGGGAACGCGTAGGGTGATGCGAGCCATTGAGGAGTCAGGACGACATAGATAGAGACGCACATTCAAGGGCAACGATCAGCTCTACGCGGATTCATACACGCCCGGTGGTGGCGTTGGATGTCGAGGTGATGGAAGACGCGCGTGCTGGGCAGCTATAAAATAGCCGGCTTCATGTTGAGAGCGAGATGATGATAGATGATAAAGGACGCACTCGAGCGACATTGTCCGCAGCGGCGCCACACACGGCGCCGTTTTCGGCACACACTATGCGTGCAAGGCTGGGCAAAGTATTGGTGTTGAGTGTAGTATGTAAATTGGGCCTGAAGGGCTGTAAATCGTCAGCATGGCGACCTAGGACTAAGCAAGGAAATAGAATGATAGGTGCTTTGCGCGTAGAGACCGCGCGCAACCAGAATGCATGGGGAGAGTGCAGTCATATAAGAACACGCACCGTGAGTGGCAGCCTTCGCAACTTAGCCCGCGCCCGAGCGTCGTCCTTCGCGTCGTGTCCACCCTCCTCTGACCCAAATCTCCCGCCTACGCCAGATTGTCGCAAGACCCTCGTCAACCATACCAACGGAGGCTTCGCAAGTATAAGCCATCGGTGGTCAGTCGTAACGTAGTCGAGGTACCAAGTCAAGTCGCGCCAACCGTGCGCGCGCGTCAACGCGCCTTGCCCTCATCAACCATCCCCAGCCTCCGCCCTGCCTGGACGACACTCCTTCATCGACATGAACCTATACCATCTGTTTTCACATTCTCTCGCACTTCGCGCTTCTGCAGGCCTCCTTATTGAATGAGTGCACTACTCGCCCATCCTCTGGCTCTTGTGCCCTGCATCTTGGCCATTGGCCAAACGTAGCAGCACGGTGCTCGTGCTCCGCCTCCTGCATTTGACGTGCGACGCGCCCTTCCTCGACATACGTGGACTCGCGACCAGCTCCCTCTGTTGGCACAACCCTCCAGACTACACGAACGTCTTGTCGCTGTACAAGCATAATATCGGCCAGCGCTGCTATATCAGTGCGTATTCCCTGCTCTTTCTTGTGCTCCGCACTGAAATGCTTCTGCAAGCTGTCTTCATCGGCTAAGACTGTTCGCAGCTTGCTATCAGATCCCTCCTCTCTTCGATCATATGGCCGTACATTTATCACAACGAGGTAATTTCTATCACTACCTCGTCGGAGGACGTGTTGCTGATCATCCTACTGAGACGTGCCGGCGCGGAGCAAACCAGTCTCGAAGGATAAGGTACAGAGCGGAACGCGCCCAGGACGCGGAAGCGCTGTACATGAGAAACGAGCGGTCGTTATCTCTGTACGAAACGCCCGTTTGGGTTCGTAGCCTGCCTATAGAGGCATGCATGTTCTGTAGTGTGCGTGTGCGCCTCATGTGTCGATTGTATGCATATGATTCCCGGCCTTGCCTACTGGTTTGGCTATCTGGATCTACAATACTCCGCCCTTGTTCTACCAAATAAGAGGGATAGTCATCCTCATGTTACGATGTCCTTATAAGCTGCCCTTCTGCTCCTCAAGACTGAAGACTCAGATCGCGGGCATGCGTTGACGAGAATCGATCTACTCATGAAAAGCAGACCTCAGCGAGATTGAAAGTCTGCATCATGCGGCTGGCTGGCTGGCTGCTTGACCGCAGCGCGCCTTTTTGACGCCAACATCTTCTTTGCACACGGGCAACGTGTTGAGAATGGGGCCGAGGATCCAATCATGGAATTCTGGGCACTGTTGGAAGCGACGCGAGTTTCTTCTTTCCTCATACCGCCATCACTCCCGAGCAGCCATGTCTCCACAACCTGCGAGTTCGTCCCAACCTGCAACTACAGGAAAGGATCCGGCACTGAACGACTTCGGTAAACTGTGGGAAGACGCTCTTCGGCGTTACAAGGAGAAGACCGGAAAAGACTTACTAGAGCTCCCGTTCGCGAAGGCTTTCCCGGCTCGTCCTGATAGCGCCGACGAGATCATGGAGCACCTTGAGAAACAGAACGAGTCCTTCGAGGTCTTCCGCACCAGCGCGAAAAAAATCTTGAATGTACTGAGGCCTATCGTCGACATCGTTCTGCTCATCAAGGATTGCGCCGAGGGCGCTTCGGTGAGCACAGCATCTGCATCTTTGCCAAGTACGGCCATCTGACAGATGAACAGGATGCGGTACCTGGAGGCGCGGTCATTTTTGGCGTGTTGGGAGTGCTGCTGGAGGTAACGCGCCTGTACACATCCTCGCATCCCGGTTCTCTGACTTCTTGCAGGCCACGAAGGGCGTCAGTCGCCTGTATGATGCCGTCCAGTCTCTTCTCGATAAAGTCAAGGACTATCTCGAGCGTGTATCGATACACTTGAAGCCGTCGACGCCGCCGAGTCATGCACTCATGAATGTCCTCGTCGATACGCTCGTCCACATATTCACCGTTCTGGCGCTTGCGACGAAGTATTGCGACTTGGCCGTCAAGGGCGATTCAACGTTGAAGAGGGGTGCGAGGGCTCTGCGTCTACGTACGAGTGAGTGTTCCAAACACACTATCCTTAAGCTATTACTCACTGTGTACTTGAAGAGGATTATTTCCGCGAACTTGTGAACAAGACGGGCGCGCAGGAAGTATTGGATCAACTCGATGCGCTTACGGACAAAGAGCGGCTAGTGCTCGCTGCAAGTTCGTATGCCGCTGTTAGGGATACACATGCCGCTGTTCAAAAAGGTGAGTCACATCGTGATATTTTGCTCTCTGCAAAACTAACCCTTCTCATAGTTCAACCTCAGGTGAAGTTCGTTTACGACGAAGCAAGTAGAGCCGTTTGCAAATGTTAGATCCAGTGCTACCCATCTCATTGACTGTTTAGTTGTAAACAGCTTTCGCTCGTGGCTCCAGCCGCCCAATGAGCAGGCTCTCAACGACGACAGGAAGAGGCAACCTAACAGCTGCGAATGGTTTTTCGACGAGGACTTCGAGGCGTGGAAGATCCAAAAGAATGGGATGTTTTGGGTTTATGGGAACGGTGTGTATCATCACCCTACATTGAAGGAGGCCATGGCTTATCATACTCTTAAGCTGGCGCTGGGAAGAGTATCTTGTGGTGCGCTGCTTAGGCTTCGTTTTCTTCGACGAGCCCTGACTTTTCCTGCAGCTCTTCGGTTATCGACACACTCAAGAACGATTCCGGGCCAACTTTGGCCTACTTCTACTTTGATTACAGTGACAACGCAAAGCAGAATTGTCGAGCGTTGACATCTTCTTTAGTCTTTCAGCTGGCGACCTGCTCTGAGGCCTGCCAGAGTTATCTTCAGCAAAAGCGATCTCCTCGTTCCCCGACCTACGAAGAACTTCTCATTCTTCTATCGGGACTGTTACATCTATCTGGCCTCACTTTCTTTGTCATTGACGCTCTTGACGAGTGTCCAGAACGTGCGCGGAACCAGACAGGCTTATTACGCTTTTTTGACCACCTGCGTGACCTTCAGAGCAGGGATGATATCGAGCTCCGTGTTCTTGTTACAAGTCGTCCTGAGGATGACATCCGGGACTGCATGGAAGCCCTTGTCTCTCATTCTCTCAACGTCAACGTCGCCCGAGAACACGCGGAGGATATCATGAATTACGTCTCAACTCAACTCTTTGGTCGAGGAGCAAGGGCGTACTCAGGTTGGCCCGAGAAAATCAAATGGGATGTATACAACACTCTGATTGAGAGGTCAAACGGGATGTGAGTACGCAATACATGTTCATGGCGCCCGTGCTAATTAGTCCCTAGGTTCTTATGGGTCGTTCTACAGCTCCAGGATTTGAAGCACTGTGCTGCTAATAGTGTCGAACGTGCATTGGATAAGCTTCCGTCCGATCTTTATGAGACGTACGAGCGCATTCTAGAGAATTTCCCTCAGAACCCTGTGATGGTCGCTCTCGCTCGCCGCGTTTTCGAATGTGTCGCATTTGTCGAGGAACCACTATCCCCAGCCCAAGTCGCGGAGATCATGTCTATGGACTTTGACTCTGCGCCTCCGTGGAAGCCTTTGATATCTGATGTGCACACAGAGGACCCAGAGACTGTCATACTTCGGACATGTCCTCGCCTGCTCGAGATTGTCTCAGCAGGATATAGGCATAAGACTGTCCGATTCATTCATCGCTCTGTCCAGGAGTACCTCACATCCGCAACGCTCCGACAAGCCACATCGTCGCCTGTCTATCCTTACAGCTTCGACGAATCTTCTGCCCACCTCACGCTCGCGAAGATCTGCCTTTCGGCGCTTGTTGTGGACGGTCCCGTCTCGAATTTACAGGCATATGCAGATGGACATTGGGACGACCACGTATCGTCTCGCGATGAGGATGCTCTTGGCGAGCTTTTGGACTCATTCCTCCAGATGGACTCCCCTTCATTCGCCAGTTGGGAAGGTAGAACTCACAACCCCATCAACGCTGCTATTCACTGGGCCGCTTTCTTCGGCCTTTATCGCAGGGTGGACAGGATGCTGGAGCGCTCACGGCATGACTCGTCCACTCCTGCTGATAGCCTTGTACGAATACGGGATGACTATGGACAAACCACATTGAATTGGGCGGCAGTTCAGGGACATTTCAGCGTTTGCCATCTGCTGCTCGAGCACGGGGCCCTCGTCGAAGATACGAATGACGAAGGCGGTACTCCTTTGCATTCTGCCGCACTTAATGGACACTTGGATGTCGTCCGCCTTCTTTTGGAATACCCCGCGGCAGATGGGTCCAACGCCGCCGCTCTTCGATGCCGCATCCGTGGTAACAAAGGGCAGACCGCGTTGCATGTAGCTGCGTACTGGGGGTATGCCGAGGTTTGCCGTCTCCTGCTCGAGCACGGAGCGCTCGTCGACGAGGCGGATAACGATGGCAAGACTCCCCTGCAACTCGCCGAAGTGTATAGCCATTCGGACGTCGTTGATGTACTTTCGAAGCATGTTGCGACCACTACGTCAGATACATGATCGCTCGAGCGCGAGCGCAAGTCCGCGCTGAGCTCGTAGGATCATCGTGTATATCAGTCAGGTCGCCATTGGTTGAGACGAACAGTCCCTTGCATTGCCATAGGGCCGCGTGCTCTCGCTCTCTTACCATATACTATGCACTAGTACGTACGCCTCGGATTCTCTTCTCGGGCGAATGTATCATCTCTTGTATGTTGTGATTTGATTCGGTTGCTGTACTCTGTGTCCCGAATGTACGACAATCATTTGCGTTGCGTACTTGAGCTTGTGAGAAAAGAGCAGGTTGTGGGGGGTTCGCGGCGATCTTCGCGAATGCTGGTACCCTGCGCGAGCTTGCTCGAGGCAGTAGTCAGACCCGAGCACGAGCTGAAGCAAAAGCCATGCCAACGGAGATCGAGAATTACCATCAGTGAGTAGGGACATCGTCAATGCATTCATGATCAAGTGATATAGCAGCTTCGAGCATACATTGTGAACCGTATAAACAACGACCCTCGCCTCGCATGCACAGCAGCCTTCTCGAGAGCGAGCGTCTACCGCCGTCTGACTCGGCGACACGTTCTCTTCCCTATCCTGACTAGTACCGCTCGCCTTCGTTCCATCGTCGCAACCGGTACCGTACCATGTAGCGTTCAATGGTATGTCGAGCGGATTCGCCGAGTTGTAATGAGCGCGAACGTCGGCGCGGGCATATATGTGGCGGCGTGATGGTGACCTTTGAGCACAAGTCGGCGGGGCGAGAGGTGCAAGCTTCTGCGCGGAACGCTGTGTGCCAGTATTAGCGTTCTAGGCTGGCCGCAAAAGATTGAATAAGAATCGCACCTGTGCCCAGTCATAACCAGCAATACAGTCCTGACCGACGTAGTAGCGGCATATAGCACGGCGTACATCATGTTGAGATGCGCGCGCCCGCGATCTTCAGTGTTGTAGCTCGCGGTGAACGTTGCTGGGGATAGCTGGGCGGTCTGTGTAGACGGTAGTGCTGCATGGGAGAATGTGTCAGCGCGTGATGTCATAGGCATATGTAAAGACCGAAAGAGCAGGTTGAGAGTAACGAAGGGGAGAACGGAATACGCACAACCTGGTGGACCTCCCGAAAATGTAGCCGAGCGCCGTGCGGGTGCGTATGGACGACGCTCGCATACACGGCCACGTCGTTCGGCGCGGGCATCCTTGTCAAAATGAGTGCTGTAAAACGCTTGTTAACACGACAGCACAAAGAGAGAGCGAAGAGGGTTGACACTGACCTCCGCAAAGGCGCTGCCGGTTCTGCAGCAGCAGTTTATTCTTGGCGCCTGTTATACGCTCGAAGGTGGGCCCGTTCCGGTATCTACTTAGGGCAAAGCGTGAGCACATCTGCGAGCTGTATGCACACAGTAAGATAGACGTACGGTGATCGGTAGCCCCGCCCATCCTCCTCCGCTTCAAGCTTGCTCACCCTCCCGCTCTCGCCTCGCTCCCGCACCCCTTCCTCGTCGGCCATGCAAGAACCGGCATCGAACGTTCATTGGATGGGGTGGCGCCTCTTGTGATTTCGACGCGCGAGAGTGGGAGTCGACGGTTTATGGTGGTAGGGAGGGAGTTGCTGTTGAGAGCTGTGGAGGGTCGTTGTATGTTCATTGAGCTTGGCGAGCGTTCGCTTCATGATTGTCCTGAGCGATGGGTGCGCCGAGTCATCCAGGCGAGAGATACATCAAGTGTCGCAAGCCAAAGAGGGGAACCCATGCGGGTTGGTGGTGGTCAGAAGATGAGGGAGCTGCAAGTCGCGGCGCCTTGTGCGCCTCTACTCGAACGCTCATCTCGACTATCTGCACTCAAAGCACTTACTGTCTATATCCTGACTGACTATTAACGTGAACCGTATCGTTTCTAAATGGCAATGCGCAACCCACCAAATACCGATCAAGCGAACGAGCGCCCCCACCTGCCCGCGACACCCGACATCTGCCCTGCGACCTCAACATCAACGTTACCCGTTTTAGACGACACTTCAACCGCTGCCTCGCCCGACTTCCAAATGCGATGGTACTAGCGCTCTCCTCTACACAGTGCTCTGCCGACCCTACTCCCGTGCTGCCTCACTCACTTCTGGTCCTGCCTCCCTGCCTCATCACCTAGGCGATTTCTAAGCCTCCATCTCGCTCGGCGTTCAAGATAGCCTTCGAGCGTGCAACTGGTGACCTGATGAGTCCATAGGATAGACTTGCTACTTTTTCCGACGTCCCCGCACTGCGATAAACCGACGCGCTTGAATCCCTCGTCAACGCACTACACGACGTGATACGTCCATGCCTCTGTCGACCGTCGTACAAGGACACCCTCCCTATCGATGGGATCTACCAGAGCCCGTTAGACACGAAATGTTACAAGCAGGCCAACGCCTACTGCTGATCCTGGATCCTAGCCCTATCAAGCTATGTCCACCTTCGCGCGCAACGTATCGATCGTCTCCATCTCCAACACATCATCTATTTACTGCACTATGCGCGCGACTAGGTCGTATGAACGTAGCTCTCCTATGCACCGCGA
Organism: Peniophora sp. CONT; assembly: GCA_001632445.1. NCBI lineage: Eukaryota > Fungi > Basidiomycota > Agaricomycetes > Russulales > Peniophoraceae > Peniophora > Peniophora sp. CONT. Next base: position 10,505 of record KV424715.1, on the reverse strand, counting down.
CTCGCCTTGTAATGTCATACTCCTCTGTTCTTTTGGCATCCATGTCCTATGCTGCAAGTTGAATCTGCCATCTCGACTCATAGTTTCGCGAACGTCCATGATTCAGCACCGGAACCCAGGAGACGACGCGTCGTTCTGACGCCGTGTTGAAACTTCTAGTCGTTTGTCAACCCTACGTGCGCACCTCTTTAATGGCCCGTTCCGATATCGGTGGTCACACCTCAGGCGATAGGATACACCTTGGTCTCTGCGTCTACGTACTCGCACAAGCAGCCGTTCATCTTCTTGCGTTTGCTCATTGGCTCAAAAACTGGACACTCGACGACCAATACCTGAATTACTGTGGTATAACATGTCCCTACGACCACCGGGATGCGCGACGACCTCCTCGAGTACTCGAGCATCCATCAACGTTCAGCTCGCAAGACCTCCTATCCTGCTTTCTCCCCTTCCCCACTTCTATCCACCTCATTCGCCTATAGCACCGCATGCAGCCATATTGCTGTGCCAGCGCAAGAGCTTGAGGGCATGACGAGCGAGTTTGTGCCTTTAAAAGATGAGGATGTCGTTCATGTAGAGTTTGGATGTGATACGCCTGGCGCGTCGATAAGCTTCGAATACGAGCCGTCGACTCGAGAAACGCGTCATTTCTTGCGGGTCGCTGGAAGTGAAGATCAGTACAGCGCACAAGGAAGTAGAGTGAGAGAAGGCGGCCTACCTCGCACGGTATCTGCCCATGCAGCCCAACGCCGCCCTCTTTAGAATAGCTGCGCGCATCTCTGCCAGTTCAGCGAGAGCCTTGAGCGTATTCTTTGAGCGTGTTCTTGAGTGTCAGAGGAGCCGGCAGAAGCTCTTGTGCCGTTGAGATGGACCCGACCGATATGAACGACGGACGAAGCAGTCAAGCTTGTAGCCTTACTGGCATCGACGATGCTTGCAAGCACGACAGCGTCGTTCGGTACTGACGGGAAGTCCTGATAAAACAGTGATACGGTCAGCTTCGTGGCGGTGAATAGAGACAACGGGATGAAGAAAGACGAACTTGAGCGGACTGGTGGATTGCAGTAGCGGCACGCACTGCGCCGATCTTGACGCGCTATGCGCTCAAGGTTAGGCTGAGCGGCGGTCTTGAGTGTAACAAACCGGGTTCTGGGAATAAAGTGTCAGAATAGTGATATCGCATATCGCAAGCCAGTAAAGGAAATGAAATGCGGCAGGGAAGATAGCAGCTGCGCGCAGCCAAAACGAGCGAGTCCGAATCGTAGACTAGGAGAGAATCAAGCCTCAAGACGAGTAGACGTACGTACCGTGTGTAATGACCCGCCTCAGCTCAACGCACGCTCCAGTGTCCTTCCCTCCTCTACCCTGCATCTTTTGCTCGCGCATGGCTCTGGCCGGACACGCAGGACTCGGCTTCGACGATAATCCTCACGAAGATGATATCGACCGTCTCGCAACTCGAGCACGCGGAGGTCGAGTTTGAGTGAAGGCTAGAATGGCGAAGTATGAATAGGGCGACTTTGTTGAAGGTTGTGGGGTGTCGGACCAGATATCGCGTAGAGCCGTCGTAGATCCCACCGAAGGGCGAAAGCGAGATGGTGCTGATGGAGGTGCCAGGTAGCACGTTCGCCGCCCCGTTATCCTTGCCGACCCTTAGCATACTCTTCCCTCTACCCCGAGATCCAACGCGTAAGTGCATCTGCTCCTGGTCGACACCCTTTCTCATCGCGTGGGCAGACGCGCGCGGGACGGGTGTTCCTTCTTCAGCGTCTCCCGCTCGCCCGCAAAATGCTGCTCTCCGTCTCTCTGAGAGTCCCAGCGTTCTTCATGGATGCCAGGTTCTGTTAGCGCATGACGAGATGTCCGCGGGTGCTCGCATTCGGCGGTCGAGGTTTCGGGGCAGCGTCCGACGAGAGCGCAGTGTGGGGATATGGCGGCAGCTACGCGCAACCTTCCAGGTGAAAGTTGCCAGACGCGCTGAGAGCAGGGTGTAATTTGATCATGATGGTCGCGCAGAAGGAGTACATGGAGGTCGGAGAGTGAGTACTCAAGTCCGACGCGGCGGCAGGAAACGCGGCCTGCAGAGAACGGCCATCTCGGTTGCAGTCTCCCATGCTCAGAACTCTTCGCTATTTCATCGTAACTGGTTAATAACTGAGGATGAATACTGACTGCGACATCTATGTGAAAGGCTCACTTCATAAGACGCGCGTAGGCTCAGCTCACCCGCCTACTTGGCTGACATCGTCTCCGGACTCTCTCGCCTAGTCAACCGCCTATACACGCTCCGATCATCGACCATTCTGGCGCAGTATAGATCCTCGCGTGCACGCTCAGCGTGACCGCCTCTTAGGATCGAGCATCCGCTCTCGCGCTATCGTATGGCCCCTTGACACTCGCCAACCATCCTTCGTCGACACAGCTGTCTTGGTTGCACGATGATCTTATGGGTCATTGTCACACAAGAACGCCTTCTGCCATACTGGTACGCGCTCCTTGCACCATTCATAGCATCGCGCTGAGTCGCTTGCTACAGATTGTCACTTGAATCAACAATCAGACAGGTCATCGCACATTTTTGCTCTCTTCCACTCTAGGATATGCCGTCTTGCTATGGCAAGACCTCGATTGGTTCGATGGGATATCGGTATGTATACCCTCTCGTGACGACTACGCGTCCAAGCTGACCATTATCTCAGTTCATCCGTTCCGATCATCCCTCAGTGAGCATCTGCATAGCTGTGAATGAGTGGTGTACATTTACGTAGCATTACCCACTCCAGCTCTTGTATGCGACTACGATTATCTCCCTTCACGAGCTATGGAGCACAGCGGTACTCCGCTGCTGACGGCGGGTCTATATCATACTCTGCGCCATATCCTACCCCTGCCATATTTCTCGTCGGCTTCGCTGGGTGTAATGCCGTTCTGTTATAGAGCCCCCGCGACGTTGCAGTCGAATTCATGCCCGACTACTTACCTTACATTCCAAGCGATTCTTTCAATACATGTACTTTTTGAGCGATGATCAAGCAACATACTGTACTCACTCCGAAATTAAGCATCTGCGACACGGTTATATCGAATAGTATTATAGTTATTATGGTCTGTTGAATGTCGCTTGAGCGCAGTTGGCGCCGGCGGCGCGCGTAGGCGCGCGTCGCCCGCGACTTGCTTTTGACGCCCATCAATTCGTGCTTTACATGAATAATGGCCAACACGGCCTTTCGCTCGCTCAACTCAGAGTGTGCTGGCAATGCGCCATAAGATAGCCAAGCTTATGCGTAAGTTACCCCCGAGTCGCCAGCGCTACCGCGAGCCCGGGATCACGCTATGCGATACGTGCGCATCAAGTTCAATGAGGGAGCCGACTGGACAGCCTGAGGCGCGCGTACTTCCTCTTCTGGCTGAGGTAGAATACGGAGGTCTGAGGTGCGTTCTATCTACTTCATCGAAGGAGGCTATGCTGAAAACCTTGCAGGAAGCGCCGGCAAAGAGCCTACCACGTCTCGCTCAACGAGACGCACAACCTTGGGAGTGAGCCGTATAGGCCATATTCACTTCTACGCGAGAGCTATGTTATGCTCCCGACTCTATGAGTTGAGGGTAGCCTGTAGGCCTAGTATTGAATGACAAGATGCCATGTACCTCTTTGCGCGCTCCGTGACGTCTCTGATCCCGCCGGCTGCGGCGTACGATCCAGCGTCGATAACAGCTCCGGCGGCTGCGGTGCGGAATTGTGCGGCCGTTCCCACTTGAAGATGCCTATCTTGGTTCGCAGGCTGCCTACATATGTTCTGTAGTCCGCATGGGCCCATTGGCTTCGGGATCGTTTGTATCTGCGATGAACACTTCTCCGTTCAATGACGTCGCTTGGCTTCCTATGAGCGTTGCCCGAACTGACACGTTGCGATGTTCGCGGATTCTCCTACTCTCGGAGACTTTGCACAGTGTACGCTGGCGGCAGCGGCCTATCTGCCGATGGCCATGCGCTGTTGGGACAGTCACGCAGACGTCTGCGAAGTTATAACTCAACGCTTGCCTAAAGCTGATTGCATGGCGATCGTGCGCCTTCCTATGCGGGCAAGTGTACTCGCACGCGCAACGTGTTGGCACTCACGCGCACGGTCGGCAGTGACGCTGGCTCCTTCCTCCTCCTTCCACTATTACTTCCCAACGATGTCTACACAAACTGCCCCTGGATCTCAACCTACGAGCGCAGATGAGGACTTGACGATCCCGCGCGATTTCGGCGAGCTGTGGCAAAAGGCTCTACGGAATTACAAGAAGGAGACCGGGAAGGACCTGCTGAAGCTCCCATTCGCGCAGGATCTCCCATCTCGCCCTGACAGCGCCAAGGAGGTCATAAAGCACTTCAGAGAGAAGGATGAATCGTTCAAGAAGTTCCGTGACGTTGGAAAGAACGTGTTGGGCGTGCTGGAGACTATCGTACACTTCGTACATCTATTCATTGATTCGGCTGCCGAGGCTGCAGCTCCTGTGCGTGCATTGTTCACGTATTATATTGTGGACCGCCATCTGATGTTTCAACAGCACTTGCCCGGCGGAAAGGCCATACTCGTTGCCGTTGGCGTATTGCTGCAGGTAAGGACAAACCCGCATCTGTTCCTGTCTGCAGTCGTCTGATCTCCCGCAGGCCACAAAGGGAGTCAGTCGATTGTATGATGCCGTTGAATCCCTCCTCCAGAAAATCAAGGGCTACTTCGAGCGTGTATCAATTCATCTGGAGCCGGCGATGCCGCCGAGTCCCGCGCTGATGAATATACTCGTCGATACCCTTGTCCACATCTTTGCAGCGTTAGGGCTGGCGACAAAGTACTGCGAATCGGCTGTCAACAGTGATTCACGCTTGAAGAAGGGCGCAAGAGCTCTGTTTCGGCGTACAAGTCAGTTCATTCAACGCCCTATCGCAATAATGTTGCTCATTCAATTTCAAAAGAGGATTATTTCCGCGTACTTGTCGACAAGACGGGTGTTCAAGCGATACTAGATCAGCTTGATGCGCTCACGGACAAGGAGCGGCTGGTGACCGCTGCCAGTACATACACCGTCGTCCGGAATACACATGTTGTCGTTGAAGAAGGTAGATTATTTGATGTCCGTTTGCTCTTCGGTGCTCTAAACTCTCATATAGTTAAGCCCCAGGTGAAGTTCTTATACGACGAAGCAGGTAAGGCCGACTTGGCATGAAAACACAGTGCTGCTCGTCTCATCGACTGGTCTAGTCGTCAACAGCTTTCGCTCGTGGCTCCATCCGCCCAACGAGCAAGCACTAAACGACGACAAGAAGAGACAACCCGACAGCTGCAAGTGGTTCTTCGACACAGAGTTCGAGAAGTGGAAGCTTCGGAAGAACGGGGTGTATTGGGTTTATGGGAACGGTGCGTACTAGCATGCTACGTTTGAGGAATAGACTACTGATCTGACACTGAAGCTGGCGCTGGGAAGAGTGTTCTGTGGTACGACATCTAGTCTATCCTGATGGAATGATTCCTCATCTTCATCTTCTTCGTGTAGCTCTTCAGTCATCGACAGATTGAAGGGGGATCCTTCGCTATCCCTGGCCTACTTCTACTTCGACTACAGCGACACCGCAAAGCAGAATTGTCGCGCACTGGCATCTTCTTTGGTCTTTCAACTTGCAACTTTCTCCGAGGTATGCCAGAGTTATCTTAGGGGAAAGCGGTCTTCTCGTTCTCCGACCTACGACGAGCTTCTCGGACTTCTCTCGGAGTTACTGGGTCTATCGGGTCGCACTGCCATTGTCATCGATGCTCTTGACGAGTGTCCAGAAAGTGCGCGAGACAGCACAGGCTTATCGCGCTTTTTCGAGCATCTGTATAACCTTGGGAGCCACGATGACATTGATCTCCATGTGCTTGTGACGAGTCGTCCTGAGATTGACATCAAGGACTGCATGGCGCCCTTCGCCACTCATACTCTCGACATCAATGTCGCCGCAGCACACGTAGAGGATATGAAGATCTATCTGTCTACTCGGCTATTTGGTGTAGAGTCCCAATCATTCTGGAAGTGGAATGAGGACGTCAAGTGGAGAGTATACAACTTCTTGATTAAGAGGTCGAACGGAATGTGAGTATACGATTCATATCCATGACACCCGTTCTCATCGGACTTCAGGTTTTTATGGGTTGTTCTCCAGCTACATGACTTGAGAGATTGTGTGTCAAACGATGTCGATCGTGCATTATATGAGCTCCCGTCCGATCTCGATGGGACGTATGAGCGGATTCTGAAGAACTTCTCCTCGAAACCCACAATGATCACTCGCGCCCGCCATGTCTTCGAATGTGTCGCATTTGCGAGTCGACCGCTATCCCCAGGTCTGGTCGCGGAGATTGCGTCTATCGACTTCAGCTCGGCGCTTCCGTATGCATATGTGGCTTCGCCTTCTGATGATCCAGAGACGCGAGTACTTCGAACATGTCCCCGCCTTCTCGAAAATGTTTCGCTCAGAGATGGCAGCAAGATTGTCCAATTCATCCATCGCTCCGTCAAGGAGTATCTCACATCCGAGACACTCCGACAAGCCACCTTGTCACCTGCCCATCTTTACAGCATCAACGAATCCTCTGCCCACCTCACGCTCGCGAAGATCTGTCTTTCGGTGCTTGTTGTGGACAGCCCCGTCTTGGATTTACAAGCATATGCAGATAGATGTTGGGACGACCACGTATCGTCTCGCGATGAGGATGCTCTTGGCGAGCTTCTGGACTCATTCCTCCAGATGGACTCCCCTTCATTCGCCCGTTGGGAAGGTAGAACACAGGTCACGATCGACACTGCTTTTCATTGGGCCGCGAACCTTGGCCTTTATCGCAGGGTGGAAAAGATGCTGGAGTGTTCACGACATGGCTCGTCCACTCCTGCTGATGATTTTGTACGAACACGAGATGGCGATGAAGCAACCGCATTACATCGGGCGTCATCAGAGGGACATGTCGACGTTTGCCGTCTCCTGCTCGAGCACGGAGCCCTCGTCGAAGATACGGATAACGACGGCCGTACTCCCTTGCATGATGCCGCAAGTCATGGGCACTTGGATGTCGTCCGCCTTCTTTTGGAATACCCCGCGGCAGATGGGTCCAACGCCGCCGCTCTTCGATGCCGCATCCGTAATAAGAAAGGGCAGACCGCGTTGCACCGAGCTGCAGCAGAGGGGTATGCCGAGGTTTGCCGTCTCCTGCTCGAGCACAGAGCCGTCGTCGACGAGGCGGACAACAAAGGCAAGACTCCCTTGCAACTCGCCAAAGAGTGGAGGCATCCGGACGTCGTTGATGTACTTTCGAAGCATGTCGCGACCGCTGGGTCGGCGACGCGATCGCTCGTGTGCCAGCGCGAGTCCGCACTGAGCTCATAGAATTATCGTGCATCTCAATCAGGCCGCCGTGGGTTCGTAGTCGGTGTCGAACATTCCCGTACATGGCCACTGGACTGCGCGGTCTTGTCCTCTTTATGTACTACCTACGCCTCGGTCCCTCTTCTCAGATGAATGTACCGTCTGCTTGTATGTTTTGACTTTGTCTTGATTGTTGTAATACTCGTCCCGAATGTATAGGAATCGTTTGCACTGCGCAATCGAGCATGTAAGACGAGCGGCTCGTGCGGCAGTCTTCGAGAATGCTGTTGATCTGCGCGAGCTTACCCGAGGTACGTAGAACTCCGACCCCAGCACAAGCTGGAGCAAAATCCATACCAATGAGGATGGAGGACCAGCATCAGCAAAGTAGGACATTGGTGCATTTACGATCGAATGGTATAGCAGAGCCGGGCATACAGCATGAGCCGTACAAGCAACGGTCCTCTCCTTGCATGCACAACAGCCTTCTCGACAGCGCACGCCCACCGCCGTCTGACTCGGCGACACCTTCTCTTTCCCTAACTTCACCAGCACCCTTCGTCTTCGTTCCTATCATCACGTCCGGTATCGTATCATGTAGCGCCGAATGGCATGCCGAGCGGATTCGCCGAGTTGTAGTGAGGGCGAAGGCGGGCGCGGGAATAGATGTGGCGGCGTGGTGGAGGCCCTCGAGCACACGTCGGCGGGCTGAGAGGTGCAAGACTCTGCGCGCCAGCTTCAGCGTTCTGGAAGGGCGGCAACATGTAGGATCAGTATCGCACCTGTGCCCAGTCATGACCACCAGTGTGGTCCCGAGCGACGTAATAGCGGCATATGGTACAGCGTACATCACGCTGAGATGCGCGCGCACGTTCTTCAGTGTTGTAAGCCGCGCTGAAGAGTGCTGGGGATGGCGGGTCGATCTATGTAGACGGTAGTACTGCACGGGAGAAGGTATCAGTAGGCGATGCAATAGATATAGTCAAAGATCAGGCCGAGTGAGGGCAACGAAGGGGAGGACGGGATACGCACAACTTGACGGGCCTCCCAAATATGCGGCTGTGCGCCGTGCGGGGTGTATGGACGACGCTCGCATACACGGCCGCGTCGTTCTGAGCGGACATCGTTGTCAAGGCGCGTGCTGCAAAACGCTCGTGAACATGACGGCACAAAGAGAGCGAGGAGGGTGAACACTGACCTCCGCAAAGGCGATGCTGCTTCTGCTGCAGCAGTAGTTCATTCTTGGCGTGTGGGTGGGGTCCGTGCCAGTCACTACGTACGATGGAGCGTCAGCACATCTGCGAGGTGTATGCGCACAGTGAAAGAGACGTACCGTGCCCATCGTCCTCCGCTTCAAGCTTGCCCACCCTCCCGCTCTCGCCGCGCTCCCGCATCCCTCCCTCGTCGGCCAGGAGAAAAGCCGGCTTCGTTAGTCCACTGAATGGGGTGGCGCCTTTTGTGATTTCGACGCGCGAGAGTGGGAGTCGACGGTTTATGGTGGTAGGGAGGGAGTTGCTCTTGAGAGCTGTGGACGGTCCGTCGTACGTTCTTCGAGCTTGGCGAGCGTTCGCTTCATGATTGTCCTGAGCCACGGGCGCGTAGAGTCATCCAGACGGGAGATGAAAGAAGCGTCCTAAGCCGAGTAGGGGAGCGCATGCATGTTGGTGGTGGTGAGATGAAAGAGCTGCGAGTCGCGGCGCCTTGTGCGCCTCTACTCGAACGCTCATCTCGACTTCGACCATCACTGCTCAAAGCGCTTGCTGTTCAATCCTGACGGGCTATCGACGCGACTCGTATATCTTGCTGCCAGATATACGTGGATATGCTTGATCCACTGGATACCGTTCGACCGAGCGCGCGCCTGCAGCCTAATTACCTGCGCATCTGCCCCGCGACGGCAAGATCAACGCTACCCGATTCTGGACAACACATCGCCCGTTCTTCCTACCTCGTAACTTGATACGACGCTCACCAGGCTCATCTACTGCCGTCCCTCTCCCCGCACATAGTGTTGCCTCGCTCAATTCGAGTCCTGCTTCCCCGCCTCAGCGACCAGGCGATTTCCGAGGCTCTGTCGCGCTCAGTAACCCAAGACGACCTACTTCCCGAGTTTATCGATGAGACCTAACTGCATCAAGGTCCTTGCCCTGAAATAGCCCAACGCGCCTTGGATCGACTCGACATATAGGCCTAGTTGACCACTGCAGGGATCGCGACACATCCATGCTCATCATCGTAAATGGATACCGTGCTCGTCGCTGGGAATGAACAGAACCCTCTGGGCACGTTCTGCTTCGAACAGGCCTGCTGTCGCCCCTGGATCCTAGCCCCATTAAGTTATAACCTACCTCTGCGCTCAACGCGACGATCGTCTCCATGCCCAACGCGCGGAATTGCATCGCAATTGCGACGCTTTACTAAGCACCGCGCCTGATTTCGCAATGTCATACTTCCTCAGCCTCAGTTGTATTTGCCATTTCGACTTACAGCTTCGCGGACGTCTACGGTATACCTAGGAACGGAACTCTGAAGCCTTGCTGCAACTCTTGGCCGTCAGTCAACCCTACGCGCGCGCCTTCTTCTCTTCAACGATTTCCGATCTCGATGTTCAAACCTCCAGCGATAGGATTCACTTTGATCTCTGCGTCTATACAGTCGTCAAGCCACCGTTCATCTCCTTGCATCCACTCATTGGCTCAGGATTCAATTGCAGACTTTGCATAGACATCAAGACTTCCATATAAGACCTGGATTACTGCAGAGCATTAGCTTCTACGACCGCTTCGACGCGTGACAACCCCGTCGAACACTCGTGCATCTACAATGTTTCAGCTCGGTGGCATCTCTCCCAGCCCCATCTCTATCCACATCATTCGCCTTTAGGTGTCCGCGAACTCTAGCGCCTGAGATCGAGTTTATAACAGACGAGTCTGTGCCTTTGAGTGGAAGATGCAGTGCTCGTTCGTTAGAAGTTGAATATGATACACCTGATGCGTTGATAAGTTTCGAAGACGAGTCGTCGGGTCCAAGGCCGAGCCGCCAAGCCGCGTCGCTGGAGGCAAAGATCGCTACTACAGCGCAGAATGAAAGTAAAGTGAAAGAAAGCAGTCTACCTCTATCCGCT
>KV424714.1:0-53390 GCA_001632445.1 Peniophora sp. CONT | reverse complement strand
TCCAAATGTGCGAGGTGAGATCGAAATGCATGGAAATGCCTCAAAAAGGTACCCCCTTATCAAAATGCTTGGGAATAACCTTACCGAATCCGCGACGACTCCCGCCCGTGAGCTTACTCTTTGATTTCGGACATAAAATGTATGGCTAGGTGACCGTTATACGCGTCTCGCGGCGTAGAAGGCGACTAGGAGTCGACTTTGTTGATATTTGCTCCGCACACGCCCGCGCACAAACAACTGTTGCTGGCACACGTTCTACTTGCGGCCGTTATCAGAACGCGATGCAAATCTGTCTATCGACGTACTCAATCGCCCTCTCAGCAACTGTTACTTTTTGCGGCTGGCTATTTCTTGACTCATTCTGACTTGAAAGCAACTATGTTACGGCTTCTCTCTGTCGCGTGGTCGAGAGCAGCGCGGAGGTAAGTAGAATGATCAGACATGCGTATCTGTGAGCTAAGCAGTCAGGACATGATAGCAATTACTTTATGTATGAACATCTTCGTGTGATTCTCACGTGGACTCAACGTTCAAGCGAATGCGCCTTTGCGGGAAGCAGAAACAGCAATGGAATAGCAACGCAAAGAGACTGTACAAGGCAAAACACGTAGTACGCTACGACATCATACGACACAATTCAACTTTCATACAACAATCCTTCGAGAGCATGAGAAGAGTAGGTGCGAGTTCAAACAAGAGGAGAACATCTTGAAGCCTCACGCGACGGTGATCTTCTTCGGCTGAGCCTCAGGCGCCGTGCGCGGGAACGACACGCTCAAGACGCCGTTCTCAAGGCTCGCCTTGATCTCCTCCTCCTTGATGCCCTGCGGCACAGGGATCGAGCGCGAGAACTTGCCGAAGCGGCGCTCGCGGACAGCATAGCCGTCCTGCTCCTTCGACTCGTCGAACTTGGTCTCACCAGAGATGGTGAGCACCGAGTTCTGCACGTCGATATTGACGTCCTCCTTCTTGAGGCCCGGGAGCTCGAACGTCGCGGTTACGACATTCTTCTCCTTGTCTTCATGTACGTCCATCCTGGAAGTCATGTCAGTATCAAGTCCGGGAAAGCAAGGGGCAAGAGAGCAAACGTACTTGGGACGCAGAGCGCTCAGAGTCGGATTCTGGCGCGCGAGCTGGCCAGCACCGGTCTGCGGGCGGCCGGAGCTGTTACGCGCATTGAACGCCTCGTCGAAGAGACGGTCAAAGTCGGAAAGGGAGTAGAAGGGCTCGTAGAAGAAGTGGGTGAGCGACATTATGGGTAGAAGAGTAGAAAGCTTGGTGTTGAAGTGCCAGGTGAGCGCGAAGGTTGAATGTGAATTAATGCTGAGGATTGCGAGCTCATCCTCGCTCGTATTTATACCTGCACGAGCAGAATGTTCGCGATGCACAACACTGGTCAATGCGTCATCGCATACGAAAGAATCGAAAGCAACAGAGCTTTCGAGAGCAGCGCAGACGCAACATATGAGGTCGAGAACAGGGAAGAGCACGCGTAGAAGGCGCCCGAATTCTCGGGCAATGCCGCACAACGTGGCTACTTCGGCCCGGTGCGCCTCGCGGCTCGCACTACTGGATCAGGGGATTAGCACAACGGGCAATGGAAGTACGGTTTGAAAACGATCTGACGTTGTGGTGTAGATGAAAGATCTCTGCAATCGTGACGGATGGTCGCAAAGAAGTCATCTTGGATGGCGTCGTGACCGGGAGAGTAGGTCTCCAGGCTGCATCTGTAAGCTGCGTCTATGATATTTATATCATGCAGAATAGACTCCTGAAGGCTGGGAGAGATGTTATATACTATACATTGAATCCAACATTCGACATATTTGATGGCCTAGTCCTTTAGGAGTTCTCCCAGAACCTGATATCGAGCGCGCACTCACGCGCCATCTGAATCTAGAGCCAAGTCAGCAGCGAGACCGACTGGGTAGCGAGTGCAGCTCACCTGCTCATCCGTCCGACAGACCAAAAGCCTCTCGCCAATCGGCACAACGCTCCCTTCAACATCGTCCACGCCCTTATTTTTCTCCGCATCCAGCTTGAACCCAAGGCACTCGCTCCGCTGCGCAACAGCCTCCCTCAACTCAACAGAGCGCTCGCCAATGCCACCAGAGAAGACCAACACATCAACTTGTCCCCCAAGCTTCAAGAAATACGCGCCAACAAAGTCGAGTATCCTATCAACGAAAAGATCAAAGGCAAGTTGAGCACCCTCGTCGGTCTCTCGCCGCTTGACGATTTCGGCAAAGTCCGTGGTACCGGCCAAAGCGTTCCATCCGGACTTCTTGTTCAAGATCTCTTCAGCTTCGGTTATGTCGACGTTGCGCATTCCCGCTTTTGAATGTGTTATTTTGCCGGCTTCGTGTGTGTAGTGAAAGATGAGCGTTGGATCGATGACGCCGGCGCGTGTTGCGCCTGGGAGGCCGGATGCTGGCGTCAGACCCATGGATGTGTCGCGCGAGTGGCCGTGGTGGATGGCGCAGGCGGAGGCTCCGGATCCGAGGTGCAGGACAATGATAGACGTGTCTTCTTTGTCCTATTCGAATGGTCAGCACAGATGTGGCAGGCGAAGAAGCGTCAGAGCCGGACCTGTTTCAAGTACCGGGATACAGCCCTCAGCACGTACGCGTCTAAAGATGATCAGTATCTGCTCTAGCGATGTTCTAGGGTATGGACGTACAGCTCAGACCGTGAAATCCGTACTTACGCAAACCCTTCCTCTTCGCGATAGTTTGATCAATTGCATACGAGGCAATGTGTGGCGGAATATGCTGGTGGAACGCCGTGTCAAAGTACGCGATAGAGTTGGCATGTGGCAAAGCGTCGACGCAAGCATGTATGACCGACAGTGCAGCGCCGTTGTGTCTATGCAAGGTCGTCAGTTAAAAGTCGCAACTGACAGAGGGCGCGACTTGCAAAGGCGCAAGGTCCGAAAGCCTCTCGATGTGATGATACGCCTGCTCAGTGATAACCACCGGTGCTTGATACCTCCCGCCGTGCACAATACGATGACAGACATGCACGATCTTCTCGCGTTCAATTCCAGCAGAACGCTTGAGATGATCGAGGAAGTAGGCGAAGCCCGACGAATGGTCGTTCACGTCCTTTGCCGGCTCGTTCTTGCAGGACTCGGCTTTGATACTCTCGTCAGCCGCGGAGAATGAGAAGGTCGCGTCTTTGGTGATAGAGGATAACGAGGCGTCGATGAGGAGCTGTACGGGTTCGCCGAATGCGTCGGGCTGGGTAAGGCGGTAGAGGGAGATCTTGAGCGAGGATGAGCCCGCGTTCAAGGAGAGAATGAGGCCGGAGCGCGATGCGGCCTTCTCAGACATGCTGTGCTTGAAACTGGCAGTCTAGGGATGCTGCCGTATCAGTGATATAGAACGGTGTCCGGCTGAGACGGGATTATCTGGAATTATATCCATACTCGTAGCCGTGCGTCATCTGCGCCATGTCACACATGATACCTACTCTGGAGTGGGACTCCTTGCTAGTATCCGTCTGAGCAGATGTGTGCAGCACAAGGAGAAGCCATCATATGGACTTCGTTGAACGAGTAAATGGTGGTCAAGTGCGAGATGTGGACGCTGCCAAACGCGCGCGCGTCGATGTTGACCGCCGCGACGCGCTTTTGGACCAATACCACCATGGCTTCCGCAGCTACCAGGCAACGCCACCGTGCACCGTGCACTCTCCAAGATGTTCCGTTCCCGCATGTGCGTTCCTAGAACGACGGGAGTTATCTATAGAGGTGGCGCAGTGGCTGGCCATGTTGAACGACCGGCGCAATCCATGACGCGCGCTACATATATACCTGCATATGCATGACGCTATGCGAAGCTGAAGCCGAACTACTACTTCAACGAACAGCCAGCGACAACAACTCACTCTCATCATCAGCCAGCACTCAGTGGCTAGCGAGTAAGCAGGGCTCGCTTTAAATCCTGTATAGACGGCGCGTCGAAGTGCCTCGATCTCGTTGAACTTGTGACTACTACGCGATCCTATTCTTCCGTCATGCCTGCTCAAGAACTCGCCGGGCCTAATCCCTCGCCCGATGCCTCCCTTTTGCCCGACGAGCTCCTGAATCTCAGTGTCAAACTCGACCTCAATGGCGTTCTCTCTCCGGAAGAGCTCAAGGCCGTCCAGAATTTCCGCCGCGCTGCGAACTTCATCGCCGCGGGTAAGCGTCTTTGTTCATAAGCGATACTCACGAATTGCTAATTGCATCTGCAGCCATGATCTTCCTCAAGGATAACGCTCTCCTCGAGCGTTCCCTTGAGCCGGATGACGTCAAGAATCGTCTGCTAGGACACTGGGGAACTTGCCCCGGTCTGGTCCTTGTCTACGCTCATCTCAACCGCCTCATCCGCAAGCTTGATCTCGACGCGTTATATGTCGTTGGACCGGGCCATGGAGCGCCTGCTATTCTTTCGTGTCTCTGGCTGGAAGACTCTCTTGCACCGTACATGCCTCACTACACCCGGAACAAAGCCGGTCTGGAAAGGCTGATCTACGACTTCTCTGTTCCCGGCGGCTTCCCAAGGTGATTCGACGCGGCTTCTACGTAGATTGGCGGATCATTTCTAATGCATCTTATCTTATCAGTCATGTCAACGCCGCGACACCTGGCGCCATCCACGAAGGCGGAGAACTGGGGTACGCGTTGAGCGTCGCGTTCGGCGCCATCATGGACAAGCCTGATCTTATCGTGGCTTGCGTCGTCGGTGATGGCGAGGCCGAGACTGGTCCTACCGCAACGTGCGTAGTCTTCGCCTCATGATCCTCTCCTGATCTTATCTCACGATGAGCTTAGGGCGTGGCATGCATACAAGTACATCGACCCCAAGGAGTCTGGCGCTGTCATCCCTATCGTGCACGTGAACGGCTTCAAGATCTCCGAGCGTACCATCTACGGAACGATGGACGACAAAGAGATACTTGCACTATTTACGTATGCGCATTGAGCACCCGGTGCTACCGCCTTACTGATAGATTCCCAGTGGCTACGGTTATGAAGTTCGCTTCGTTGAGGACCTCGACAATATCGATGCCGATCTTGCTGCATCCATGGAGTGGGCAGTCACCGAGATCAGGAAGATACAGCACGCCGCGCGCTCTGGCAAACCCATTGTCAAGCCCCGCTGGCCAGTGCTCATCATGCGCACGCCCAAGGTATACCTTCAAACTTATCATCCGCGATGACATTTGCCTCATCTGACAACCCTTTCTCAGGGTTGGGGTGGCCCAAAGTCGTTCGACGGCGAGCTCATCGAAGGTTCATTCCACTCACACCAGGTGCCGCTGCCTGAGGCAAAGACGAACCCCAAACAGCTTTCCGCTCTCGGCCAGTGGCTCAACTCATACAATCACAGGGAGCTCTTTACCGAGTCCGGAGCACCGACGGACGAGATCCTTTCCATCGTTCCAGAGCCCAATACGAAGAAGCTCGGACAGCGGTTCGAGGCAAACCACGGATACGCACCACTGGATCTCCCGCACTGGGAGCGTTCAGCCGTTGAGAAGGGCACGCAGCAGAGTTGCATGAAGGCCGTCGGCGAGTACCTACACGATGTGATCGAGCGTAATGAGAAGAGCTTCCGCATCTTCTCTCCCGACGAGCTCGTTTCGAACAAGCTTGACGCCGTGTTGCGCGATTCCGGCCGTAACATGCAATGGGACGAGGCAAGCCGTGGCAAGGGTGGTCGCGTCGTCGAGATCCTCTCGGAGCACACCTGTCAGGGCATGCTCCAAGGTTACACACTTACCGGCCGGACGGGTACGTTCATCTTGCTCTGGCTATAGATGCATCTTGATACTCATGCTTCGAAGGTTTGTTCCCGAGTTACGAGGCCTTCTTGGGTATCGTCGCCACAATGATGGTACAATACGGAAAGTTCGTGAAGATGGGCCGCGAGACGACGTGGCGCCATCCCGTCGGCAGCTTGAACTACATCGAGACGTCCACCTGGACCCGCCAGGAGCACAACGGCTTCTCGCACCAAAACCCTGCTTTCATCGGTAAGTTCGCGCACGCAGACCCTGCTCTAGCCTCAAGCTGACTTGTTTGGTTTAGGTTCGGTTCTCAACTTGCGTCCTGAGGCCGCGCGTGTGTACTTTCCACCCGATGCGAACTGCTTCCTCTCGACCGTCGCGCATTGCCTCCGCGCGAAGAACTACGTGAACTTGATGGTCGGCTCGAAGCAGCCCACGCCCGTTTGGCTCTCCGCCGAGGAGGCCGACGCGCATTGCATCGCAGGCGCTAGTGTCTGGAAGTTCGCGTCTACTGAGCAGGGCGTCAACCCCGACGTGTATGCCATTCCCTCACCATCGATACCTCTCTCTCTCTGACCTTCGTTTCCAGCGTCCTCGTCGGCATCGGTGTAGAGATGACCTTTGAGGTCATCGCCGCCGCCGCATTGCTCCGCAAGACGATCCCCGATTTGCGCGTCCGCGTCGTCAACGTCACCGACTTGATGATTCTCGGCTCGTACGGCTCGCACCCACACTCCCTTCAGAACGTCGACTTTGACGCGCTATTCACGCCCGACCGCCCAGTCATCGTAAACTACCACGGCTACCCCATCGAGCTCCGCGGCTTGCTCTTCGGTCGACCGAACCTCGAACGTTTCCAGATCCAGGGATACCGCGAGGAGGGCACGACGACGAGTCCGTTCGACATGATGCTGAGCAACCTTACCGACCGGTACTATATCGCTGCTGAGGCTGTACGCGGCGGCTCGAGCCATAACCCGAAGGTGCAGATCCTTGCTCAGCTTCGCGCTGCCGAGTACCTGCACACTGCGGAGAAGGATAAGGAGTACATTTTTCAGAATGGCAAGGGTATGTCTTCTGCTACGCTTTATTCAGAACTATTGTACTGATGCCTCGGTAGACCCGGAGGGCACTTTCGATACACCTACGTTTGCGTAAACCAGTGAAGCTGTACTCTGTATGATATGAAGAAGCCTTTCCGTATGTGTATCGATGGTATGAATCGCTGTATGCTGTATTCTTGCTGTACAGACACTCGTGGCACCACTCACGCAATATTGATCACGATCGTGAATGCTAGGGCCTGGCTTGCACTCTCCGCTAATGTACCAGTGCCGTTCCTCGGGTCTAACCCTAACCCGCAGCTACGACGCAAAACGTTCTTATTGACGCCACGCATTCATACTCAACCATACACACCAGCACAAGATTGATACGTGCTCGTAATGATATACGCCTTCTGCGAAGGTAATCATCGTCGACTTGATTGCCATCACCGCTTGAGCGTTTGAGCATTCGTCTCGTACAGGATACAACAAATCGAGTTCAAGATTCTGCACGAACTGCAGGCCCCGCTTCCATGCGCTCTGCGTCTCGCATTTGTAAGAGACCCTCAGCTGCTTCAGCCGTGTCGTCCTCGAGCCGGGCGCGCTTGACGGTCCGCGTAGATCGATCGTCGTCTTCCTGCGCGACATCTTGCACCCTACGCTTCGGATGTCGGCTACCGATGTCTCCAATAAGTTGCGGTTCACTACGAGTCTGGGGATGGATAGTCTGACGGCTTGCTTCAGCCTGCATCTAGTTGACAGTGAGACGTTAGCTTGGTTCGGTCGCGCTCTGGGTGACAAAAACGCACCGCGTTGGCGTCTCTTCCGCTGGTGGTGGCACCACCGTGACTGTTCTCACCGGCGCAAGACCGGCGATCCGGCACGAAGTGAAATGGCGACGACTCGTAATACGACGATGGACCATTCAAAGGTTCTTGCGCAGGCAGAGAGGCGTCGCCGGGATAGGTCAAGGAATAAGTCGACTCGCAGGGTGATTGACGCCACCGGTCTGGTTGAGCTTCGCGGTCACATTGGATTTCCCGCTTCGGGGCTTTACGGTTGTGGCTTCGGCTAGTACCCTTCACCGTAGTGCTAGTGTGATCACGAGACGATCCCGGTGCTGCACGTTTTGACGACGAGGCCTGTTTAGTGGCCGCCTCGGGCATGGGGTCGAGCAGCATGTCAAACGCTGGCGTTGGTTTCAGGTAACGATTCAGGGCCCAGCCTTCGCGCCCTGCGAGAGAAACCCAACGCCAGTGCTTGTTATCATATGGCCCATCGAAAATCATTATGGCATCACCATCGCGCGGGCTCAGGATGTTTAAGTCATGGATCTAGAAGAGGTGCATGATCAGTGAGATGCACCACTCAGGTCGCAGTGTGTCACAGCCCATTGCGTACCTGAGAGGTGGCCGATCTTGTCGACTTCTTGAAGGGAAGTATTTCCAGGATGGTTTCCACGTCGTTGGGGGCAATGTACCCGCATCGGCAGAGCCATACGGCATATTCATGCATGTCGAGGGAGACTCTGACGGCGTCGTCGTTCGTCATGGTGGATAGGTCGATATGTCAGGATATGGTGGCGAAACAGGAACGGTTGCAGGAGGGTTTATAACGAGCCCGACGAGAACAAGAGACTTGCGCACAGCCAAAGCCACCCATTGTGACCGGCCGGAAGAACAACGGGGCGACAATGCTTTCGGTCGTCAAGCTGACTCGAACAAACAGAAGCGAGATCAGCGTGCTGTCTGTTACTACGCTGGACAAAGGGCAGAATGAAGTCGAAGGAAGTTTTCGGCGATGTGTGTTGTACAGCTCCAGGGCGTACGTACGTCAATGTCCCATTTGACAACGTGTTGCGACGAGTGGGAGGAACGGCAGTTCCCGAATCACTGCTCAGCAAATTGAAAGGCGATTAACCTGATATCCCAGATAGGCGCACAGCGTATTGCAGAGAGCCCTAGCAAGTGTAGTATATAAATTATAAGATACATATGAAAAGACATCAGGTATGGTATGAGTGAGGAAGAAGATAAGCCAGATCTGCTTGTCGTGGTTCTCGTTCAAGATGCCAGTGCGGCCGCACGCTGTCTCAACCCTAACCTTAGACTGATGTCAATCTCCCGGCCCGGTCCACTGCCCCCTCTAACCAATCCTTCCACCATGGGTCCATGACCCACAGCTCGGGAACTCAGTCAAAGATATCATCGACGATGTTCTCGGCGACTGCTGAACCCAAGCCGAACCCGAGTCCGCCAACGGCACTCGAAGCAAACAGACTTCCAAACCCTCCTCCTCCACCACCGCCACCAAACCCGCCTCCCGATTGCTGCTGTGGTGCTGTCTCTACGATAACAACCGTCGCCGGAGGTGGTGGTGGTGGATATTGCTGAGGGTAAGGTTGATATTGCCCTGGGGGGCCGTATGACTGGGGTGGTGGCGGACCGTAAGACTGGGGTGGCGGAGGACCGTAGCCCGGAGCCGGAGGAGCACTATATCCCGGGTTCGGGGGAGGGGGGCCTGCGTAGCCCGGGTTCGGAGGCGGAGCACAATACCCTGAATTGGGAGGAGGAGTCGAAGCGTAGCCGGAGTTTTGACTGGGTTGTGGCGCCGCCGGTGCAACGGCACGACTAGTAGGGGCCGGGGCCGGGGCGCGGGCGGGTGAAGATGCACGCGAGATCTTCTCGACATAGCTAGCAGGGAAGAGGCCCTCCCGGCCGTTGTGGCTACCTGTCCACCAGTCTGCGTTGGTCTGCTCTGTGATCACGATTATATCGCCTTCACGGAAGGAGAGGTCGTTTGCCTCCTAGCGGTGAATCAGTCATGACCGTCATTGCATCCAGGATACGTAAGAACTCACAGCTCCGTCTTCATTGTACGACCACAAAGCCTTTGCTGGCTGCGTACGTCGGGCAGGAGCCGGCGGTGGCGGTGGCGGCGATACCGATCGCCTGTGGCTCGCCGTTGGCATCCGCGACACGCTCGTAGAGTTGCCCGACAGCCCCAGCCTGCGAGTACCATCCGTGAGTCCGCGAACCGATATGTCGCTGACGGTAGGGAGCCTGTTGAGAATCACATTCCCATCGGACCGCGAGAGCTCTCCCTGAGCCATAAGATGCTCGACATTTTGCCGAGTTTCGTAGACGATGCGAAGAATGTTGTCCGACATCGTATAAAGAGAAGATAGAGAAGTAGCTGTCAAGTTGCAGGCATGTTATAAGAGGGATTGCCAGAGACAATCTTGATGTGCGGGCATGAAGGGCTTCACGGATGCGCCGACGTACACACGCCGAGATGCTATCAGTGCTCTAGCATCAGCGGCCGAACTTATAATAGACTGGTCTGACTTGCCGGATACCTTCAATGCTTGATTTGTCGCCTGAATACGAGCGCACACATGCCACTGAGCGTTAAGCTCCATTGAAGTATGTACTTGGTGGCAGTACCAGATATGATTGGCGGCTTTAGGAGATCACCGTGACGGCTCGTCGGCCACAGTGAAGCAGATGTCGGGACAGATGGTACGGAGACAGTTCTAAATGGGGCAAGTATACCATCCCGACCTATGCGATAAATACAACGACGGGCATGTTGGCAAGCGCTCTGGGCTATACCTAAGTACAAGACACGGAAAACGTGAAGTGCATGTCAAGATCCATAAACCCAACATAAGACCTCCTGATCTAGAAGATGGCATTGACGATGCCCGAACCGACGGCAGAACCTGCACCAAAGCCCACACCACCGACAGCACTCGTAGCGAGCAGATTGCCTAGCCCGCCGCCTCCAAATCGACTGGGCTTCTTCTGTGGTTCTTGTACGGCTACCTGCTGCTGAGGCGGAGGCGGAGCTACCTGCTGAGAGTACTGCTGGTACGGTACTGGAGCCCCGTATTGCTGTGGCGGCGGAGGGCCTGCGTATCCCGGATTAGAGGGCGGAGGGGACGCGTAGCCAGTGTTGTTATAGTTCTGGTTCTGTGGCAGACCTGCCGGTGCCGAGAAGGTGCGGTCGTTGGGAGGCGGGTAAGATGGCGGCGAAGATGATGAGATCTTTTCAACATAGTTCGATGGGAAAAGACCCTCGCGCCCGTTATGGCGACCTGTCCACCAATCCGCGTTGGTCTCCGCAAGGACTTCGATCACGTCTCCTACTCGGAAAGATAAATCATTAGGTTCCTATAGGTGTATTAGCGATGACAGATATAGATATCGAGTAATATGTCTGATACTCACAAGGCCATCTTCGTTGTATGCCCATATGGCCTTCGCCTGCTGTGTGCGCTGGGCGACAGGAGCCGGCGGTTGCGGAGGTGGTGGCGATCGTGCGTTGGTCACCACTGACATGGAAGGCATGGACGCCTGTGGTAGTGCCATCCTCCGCGTGCTGTCTGAAAGTTCGCGCACGGATATGTCGCTAGCAGTGGGCAGCTTATTCAGGATCACATTTCCATCGGGTCGCGAAAGTTCGCCTTGAGCTATAAGGAACTCAACATTCTGCCGCGTTTGCGACACAATGTGAGCGAGTAAAGCTGAGTGGTCCGGCATCGTACAAGAGAAGCTGTCAGAGGGGGTTGTGATGGACAGGAATAAGGAAGGGCTGGACGGTCGCGCTGAGATGGCCGCACGTCAGCACAGCTTTGTCTCGAACAACCACGATCCCGCGCAGCGGACCGACTTCCCGATGCCTTGTCCTACAGTACTATCTGCTCAATCTCTAAGCCTTTAATCCGCAATGAAAATATGCATTCACGACATCTTAACACCTGTACTGCCGCAACGCTGTACATCGAACTCCCCAACCGAGTTTGGAAGGAGGGTGCACAGCCTCATCACTTCTACGAGAACACGTACACTTGGTACCGCCTGGTTTCCGCACAGTCACGTCCTAGGATTAAGATATCCAGAACCCCATTGTCACAGCTTTTACAGTGCCGGCGCTTGCTCGAACCCTCTGGCAGAAGACCAGCTTTGACCTCTTACCTTCTTGAGCGCGAAGCTGCTACCCTAGTTCCGTGCCTTTGTCAAGCGAAGGCGTGGGGATTGCTGTGTCAAAGCAGCGTTGGACGTATATATACATCCGTTCCGTTGAACCTTGTCCTGAACGCCCACCTTTCCGACACCCATGAACCACTCTGCACTACTGGAGCAGACGCGCACGAATGTGTTGCTCCTACGAAAGGACAATGTCATGAACTCGATTGAAGCGACTACCATCATCGATATCATTGACAGGGTTGTTTTCCGACTTGACGCCAGCGCCACCGCAGCTGCGAAAGATACTCACACCGCCAATGCTGTCAACGTTTTGACGATTCATTTCCCATTTAAAGCTCGTGGTACAGTCACGCACGACAAGGGTAAACCCCATGAGGCCGAGGTGAGTTTGAACGATTAGTACACCTCTGCTATCTGTCCGACCTTACTCATAAACGCCATCCACAGTCCGTACCTCCCGATCTCTTGTTCTTTCGGGATGAAAAGATCTCCGTTACTGGAGAGTACGACTCCAAGTACTGGCTGGGATCTCTTCATGGACGCTCCGGAAAGGTTCCGAAGGATAAAGTCGAACGTGTAGAGAAAGAGGAGACAGTGCTCTCTTACCGGGCAGAAGCACCCACGACCATCGATAATCCGCCTGCATATACTGTTTCCGCCGACCCTACGCCTGAGAACAACACTCCGCTCGATAACCCTAGGCTTAGTGCTCCGCCGGAGCCCCCTAGAGTTAGCGCTACGCAGGAGCATCCAAGAGTCCCAATGGCACCCGTAGCTGGTCCCAGTACTGGTCCCAGTTTCAACCCTCCATTTGACGCCTCAAACTCCGCGTATGACCGCAGCTCTGCGCTGAATCGCAATGTTACCCTGCCTCCGCGCACGAATCGCGATTCACGACCCGATGTGGACCTTCGTCGACACCAATCGGCTCAGCCACGACGCCCATCGCCGCAACCTGCGCTTAGCCAACCGCCTCAGCAGTTCAACCAGCGTTATTCGCAGATGCTAGAGCCATCGTCCCCGTCGTTTGCGCCAGCGCCTCATTGGCAGGATCAGATCCAACCTTCGCAGCCTTACGACCAACGACCATACGGTCAGCGACCGTCTTCGTACCACGCACCGGACAACTACCAGTACGCGCCGCAAGTGATGCCGGCACAGCATGGACCTGGATCATCGCCGTACTCACAATATCCTAACGAAACATCCATGCCAATGCCTGGTGTTCCTGGTGGATATAACCCCGTACGTCTTTTGTGCTTCTCATTACAGGATTCGCGTGCTAATGTACTGTAACCATACAGTCCGGACCAAGCTCCCCGTTTGGAGGAGTCTTCCCCCCAAACATGTGATCAGGCCAAGATCTGGGTTGCGTACAAGGCCGCTGATGGTAGAGTGAAGAGACAATATCCATACAGATCCCACGTTTATACCCGCACATTTGAGATGACCATTCTCAATCTGTATCCTTTACTACGTAACCCGCCTCGAAGAACAGTCTGCTTACAGTACAAGTAAAGATAGTACGTATTGAAAGGTTGAGACCTGTATATAATGTGTCAGTACTCTTGCGCGATTACAAAGCGAATGCACTTACAGGTCTGTTCATTAACGAACCTAGTTATCTCGGAGAGATGACATTATCGGCACACCCTCGGGCCCCACGTCAGCGTTGTAGAGAACACTGTCGTAGATGAAGCCCTCCTTGAGATCTCGGTAGAGCTCGGACCAGTCTAACTCGCAACGACCGTTTGACCGGGAGCTAAGCAAGCGGCCTCTCGAGTCGTTGATGACTTCTACCGTGTCTAACGAGATGCCCGCGCGAGCGATGTCCGCGCAATAGGCCAGAATCCGAATGACAGTGCGTCTCGCATGCATCTGCTTGATCGACTGCTGGCTTTCTAAGCCGTAAGCGGCAGTATGGTTCAGCTCAGAGGTGTCGAGCACAATATTGATTACAATCCGTTGGTAGGATGCCTGGAGGAGTTCATGAAGAGTATCGACCAAGGCTAGCGCGGTATCACTCTCGGGACGGACTATCACGCTTATCGGGAAAGGCATCATTGTGAAGAGTGCATGCCACATTCTCTTTGTCATGATCCCAGCCAGGCGCAGGTCTACATGTGTGACGCTTTCCAAAGGCCATGACTGTAAAATGTCAACAAGTACGGTCTCAGGACTCAGGGTGTTTATTGGAATAGTAGTCCCGAAACCGAGGAAGGACCGCCCATCCGGATGGACTGTGTGGGGCCACCCAAGAGTTCCGTAGCGCTCTGAATACAAATTTCCCGTCACAATTAGATGTAGCACAGGCTCGAAGTCCGCAGGAACAGCAGCGAAGTTTCCCGAGAGGTGCAGATCAATCACACGAATGACTGGGGCACCGACCACTGAGGCACGTCCGCTGATGTAGGACATCATCGACGATATTGAAGGGGGATATGAGCTCCCATCTTTAACAGAAAGGCTCGTCGTAAGGGCAATCTTTGATGTGTATGGCACGTCTGTAAGCCGCTGCGTTACTTCAGCGCACAGCTCGGCGGCAGCCCAGATGTTGATGGTGTGAAGGTGAGGAAGTGACACTGCTGAAGGCAATGAACTCTCCGTAAGAAGTGAAAGTGCTGCTGGGATGCGCATGTCCACGTCTTCGAGCAAGGGACATCTAACCAATGCGTCGAGTATGTCGTTTTGCGTGAGTGTGAGAGGAGTTCCCAGATGATACGACACATGAAGCGTGCGTAGACCGCGTACGAATTTCCAATCGAAGGAGATAAAATCCAGCCATAAGTGCTGCAATTGCGGGGTATTGTCCCTGAGTATATTGTCCGGCAGTGAGCTGTCCAAATTCCCATAGACCATGAAGGATTCGGACCCAATCTTGAGACTCTGGAGTGAGATATATTGGCGCAAAGATAGAAGACGAGTGATGCTATTCACGTGGGACTCGTCGCCTATCAACGAGAGAGAGGAGAGCCTTTGGGCATCCAATAATATCGGAAGCCGCAGCGACTTCGCGTCGGAGAGCGGTGACCATAGTTCCATATTGAGAGTGAGAGGCCAGAGCTTCGCACGAGCTAACTGGGTTTCAACACGGTCAAGATCTAGGGCATCTGAAGCATCGATGGTACGCCCTGGGTAGCGACCATAATGTGCACGACTGAACTCTATGAAGCTCCAGAGTTTGGGCGTGCGCATGGCAAGGTCGTGCCATCTTCTGCACACGAGCAGGAGCTTAGTCCACCGTAGGTCGTGAAGGGTATAAGTATCCTCCGCGTAGATGAAGAAGATACGCGAGAGAAGCTCCGGAAGGAGGCAGTACATTGGCGACGAGAGTGCGTTCCGGTATTCCCGGAGACGCTGGAGGCGAGACGAGCTGCGTTGCACTTCGACATCGAGAAGCGGCAAGAGGTCCCTATGATCACGTCGAGTGTCGAGTGCTTCCAAAAGCGCGGAATCGGGACTCGAGCAGAGCAGATCTTTGAACGTGTAGTTGTCCATGGCGGTCGTAGGCAAATTAGGGTGGTCGTGGGAGTTGCGTGGGAGTCTCCTCCGATTGCCCGAGGCTTCGGCCCGTATGCCGCGTGGCGTCCAGCCGTCCCTGAATCACTTGTTAGCTTCGCACCACTACCGCTGTATATATGGGCTGTCCGCCATTTGACAGCGGCTGACGAAATTACACGCCTGATAATAGCGTAGACGTACGCTTGCAAACACATGTTGAGGTTTAACGGACAGCACTTTAACCGACGTGTTATCTCTCGGGGGAACATGGGCTCGAGCAAAAATCATATATATATGGTACTGTAGAGTACACGGCGTTGAAGTTCACATGTTCAAATGCTCAAAGTTCAGTATTCGCTTTGAAAAGACCATGATCGTGATGATGACGAGTTAGAGCTGCGCACCGCGAAAGAGCTGAGGCTGTTAGTCGAATGATCATGCAAGGGCGCTACGAATAGGACTCACACCGTGACTAACACTAGCGCACAAGGATCGACTCCGTAGCAGTCAGGCGCCGGCGTTCTTGTCCTGTAGACGCGTTATGCAGAACGCCTTCGTAGACAAAGCCTTTTGCAAGGTTTTGGTACAGTTCACTCCAATCAATGCTGCCGTCGAGGTTACGCAATTGGCCATGATAGTCGTTGATGATTTCGATCGTGTCCAGCGGAAGACCCGCGTGAGCAGCTTCAGCGCAATAATCCAATATGCCCATCACGTTACATTCTAGATTCCACTGGCGAAGCGTCGGTGGTGGCAGTTGAAGCTCCCCTGCGACATTCACCATTTCTTGCAATACGTTCCGAGTCGATTTCGATGCGTCGATTATAATGTGAGTGATGGGGCGCTGCATATCAGGCACTTTAAGTTGGGCTCGAAGACGCAGATAGAGGAGTTCAAGTAGGGTCGCCGATGACTGGTACTCGGGCTTGACGATTACGGTTGGCGCAGGATCCATCTCCAAGATCACATTCCATAGTTCTGGAGATAACGATTCCGACAAGCGCATGTCCAAGGTGAAGGCTTGTTTGACCCGCAGCCAGGTCCGCATAGTGCTCTGCAGCATGACCTCGGCATCGACCCTATTCTGACACAAGATGCTCATGTCGATGTGAGCGTTATCGCTGAGGTCATTGGTGTGAAGCTGTTCCCCGCGAAAGGTTGGATGCGAGGTGAGCCCATACACTCTGAGACGGACCGGCTCATCCGGCTGAGGGGAGCCCACTTCCACGAGACCGATGGTGAGGAGGGTTGGTATGCGATCTTGAAATGCAATTCTATTCAGCTGAAGTAGAATAGCGTTATTGACGGCGATGGTTGGCATTTCATCTGGAGACCCATCAAACATGAAGGAGAAGCCAATGCTAGTCTTAGGCGGCAATTCGAGCCAACCGAGGAGGTTCATACACTTATCTGCGGCGCCGCTCAAGAAGAGTTTGCGAATATGCTGCAATAAGATCCTTCGGTAATCAAAGATCCTGGCTCCGAGTCGATCCATCGGACTAAGCGCGAGCGTGAGCTCTTCGATGTCAGGGCATCTCTCCAATGCACCGATGATATGCCTTGGGCGAAGATAGTAGTTGTTGGCCGTTTGAACGCGCAGAGAGAGCAAGCCGCGTATGGACGCCCAATCGAAGTCGATGTTGGTCGCCGAAAAATGCCTCAGTTGCGGAGTGTTACCGGCGAGGAAATTGTCCGGCAGCCCAGTCAAGCCGGCATTATCACCAGACTCGAGTTCCGACTCTATGGAGAGGAGATTTAGAGCAGGATATCGATGTTTTGCCAAAGCCTGGACGTTTGCGAAAGTGTGTTCCGACGCTCCGGCGATTGTCAGAGAAACAAGTGTTCGAGCATGCTTTTCCAGTATTCTTAGCAGACAGTCCCAGGTTGGTGGCGGGGATAATGGCGCCCTAACCGTGAGAGGCCAGTCTCTAACACGCTCAGACTGTACTTCAGCGCGTCTAATGTCATCCACGGGGGGGTGGGCTCCCGATTGTGGATTTAAGTCGATAAAGCTCCAGAGTTCCGGCGTATTCAAGGCTACTGCATTCCAATGCCTGCAGACCAGCATGAGCTTCGTCCATCGCAAGTTGCAGAGCGCGTCGTTGTCGTCTGCGCATAGGAAGAAGACGCGCGAAAGAACTTCGGGAGGCAAACTGAAGATGGGACACGCGAGCGTATTCTGGGAAGTCCTGAGCATCTGTAGGCGTTCGTTGTCGTTTAGAGTGTCAAAATCGGGAAGCAACTTCTTGAGCTTGTGTTATGAGCGGTGGGTGGGATGAGGATAAACCAGGTGCGATATGCTGCCTTTTATACGCGGACTGTAGAAATATTTTTAGCTAAGGCGACAAAAGCATCGCGGTTCACAACAACAAAACCGGCGCCTGACTCGCGAAGAAAGACAAAGGTACGCCATCTGTATCCGGTTACCTCTTTACGAGGAGAAAGAGACAGACGGCCATAAGTGAGGACAAACGGTGCACAGGATACTCAAGGAAGCACAGCTTCTCTCTACCTGGACAATACCCAAATAACAACCAACGTGTCGCCAGCGTTTCACGCCCGGATGGTAGTCAATGTTTCGTTTGTCTGAAGAACAGCATCAAGGCCGACCACACGTCGTCGGTGGCGCACGGTCCTAGTTGTATACAGCAACATCTATATCAAGCGTCAGTCTTCTATCTTCAGACATATCTTCGCCCCACTTCAGATCAAAGCAGCATTCAACCTCCCCGCTAACGCTCGAGCCGCCCTTTTGACCTCTCCTCGTTCGCCCATAACCGTTAACCGGACCTGCACACCCTCTAATTCCTTCTCATCTTCTTCACTTCCGGCATAATCGACAAGCTCGAAACGGCCGAAGGCCCAGTTCAGGATGCGTAGACCATCTGAGAGACGGACAAAGCCCTTGACGCGGTAGATCGTCTCCTTCGAGAGTGGCGCGAGGGCCGCGGTGAGTGCGGGTTCGTCCAATGCTGGTCCATCCGCCGAGGGCTGCAGCTTATCTGCATGACTGTGGTCGTGATCGTGGTCATGGTCATGCGTATGAGCAGGCTGCGCGCCGCGCCACACGGTGGCGGTTTCGACTTCTTCATGATGCGAGTCGTTTGAAGCTGGCGCTTCGGCAGGATCGAGGAAGAGTTTCGAGTCGAGGCCGAAGATGAGTTTGGGGTCGAGACTTGCGTGGGCCGTGCGGACTTTGGGTGTCAGCTCGTTGAGGGTGTTGAGGTGCTCGAGTACGTCGTCCAATGCACGTTCGGAGATGGACTCCCATTTGTTCTGGAGCGCGGAGTTAGAAAGGAGACTACGGTAGACAATGCCAAAGTAGACGCACTATAGCCAGCAGGTCCGTATACTGCGCTTGCATGCGCGCCGTCACACTCGTATCCTCGTATCCAACGAAGTTCTCCGCGTCTATGACCGTCACGATAGCGTCGAGCGCCAGCGCGCGGTTGGTCTCGCGCTCGAGTTCGCGGATCTGGAAGGCGAGCGTAGCCGGAAAGGCGGATCCGCTAAACAATATCTTTTGAGCATTTGCATCATAGATAAGCATAGACAGGGCACGCACGAGCATTCGATGATAATCCGATCCGGCGAGTACTTCTCTAGATAAGGCGTAAGACGTACTAGATCAAAAGCGTTGACAGGCACTAAACTCACCGAGAATCTCCAATAACGCCGTTTTCATCTGTCCCACCAGGACACAACACCTCTTGGAGCATTCAACCGACGGTAAACCGTACCACAGAACGTATCGGCTTACATGCACCCGTTCAATATCTCGCTGACAGCCGTGAGACTGCTCTGCTTCGCCAACTGGGAATCAACCTCGACATCGCCGAATTCGTTCTTGAGCAGTACGGCCTTGTAGTCCTTCGGAAGTTGCGGTAGCAGGTTCAAGATGATACTCGTTTTGCCTGCGCCGAGGAAGCCGGTGAACACTGTCACTGGAACGGGCGCCATGATGGACGCTGTGGATGAGAAAGTTGGCTCGGAGCGCCCGGGCGCGCGCGACGCGTTCCCTCCGAGTCCGAGGCGTCGCCGAAGCGCCCGTCCACGGTTGGCACAACCATCACTTGAACTCGTCCCATGATCTCAAGCCCTCCTCGGACGTGCACCCGGTCTTGACTCTCGTACTTTTCTATCTAGGGTCTCTCTCTCTGTACCATATATTCTTAAGCTTGCTCACTGACATCCATCTGCTCTGCTGTTGTCATCATGCCCGCGTCAGTGCGCGCCTCGACTGTCGCGCACTTACACACCGCGCTATCCCTTGCTGCTTTTCTGAGCGCTCTCTTCGTCGGTTGTACTCTCCACTATAGGAAGATTGTGAAGAACGGTGTGGCCGGGTGGCCAGAGGAATGGTTTCCAAGTGTCTCTGCGACGTAAGTACAATGAGTTACCTGAATGGGACTTTGACTGAGACCACATTTGTCATTGCTATTAGGATCGGCGACTGGTACC
This sequence comes from Peniophora sp. CONT, assembly GCA_001632445.1. Lineage (NCBI taxonomy): Eukaryota > Fungi > Basidiomycota > Agaricomycetes > Russulales > Peniophoraceae > Peniophora > Peniophora sp. CONT. The sequence goes on along the minus strand of KV424714.1, from coordinate 33,613 downwards.
CGGAGCGTAATCTCTTCCAGCTTCTCATCGCTCTGAATGCAGGTAATTTACTACAGCTCTCTGCGTCCTTATCAGGCGGCCTGGCTTACACGCTAGTACAGGTCCCCGCTTTGCCGTCCTCTTGCTCTCCTATTCTCTCACTCGGACGGTGCACCCTTCGCGTTCCCTGCTCCTACTATGCACAGGCATTGTCCGCACGCTATCCTGTGGCGGCTGGGTTTTCGTCACATCTTCTGACTCGGGCGACGTTCACGACTTTCTAATGATTCTGTACATTGTGTGCGACTTGCCTTGGATGTGGGCCGGACTCGACGCTGCTGGTCGGAGAGCACGAAGATGGCGGTATGACCTATGTTCTCCACCTATCCAATCACACCGCTTACAAGAAATCAGGCTTTTGAGCGCGTCAGCGTGAGTATTATGGTCGTCCAGTGTATACTGGACTACAGCTTTCAATCAGGTTCTGGCTCAGCCTTGTGCCTATGATCTACTTCTATATTCAGCACAAGGTGCATCGCATCCCCGGCGGTATGCATGCCTCAACGTTCTGTCAGACAGTTCTGTCCACTGACGCCATTGAACCTGCAGCATATACGCGCTACGCATTCTTCGAATGGGGCCTCATATTCCTCGACATCGCATACGATTCAACGTCGGTCATGCTCTTCAACGACTCCAAGCTTGAGGTCAGCTCCCCGAATCTAAATGTACTGTATACATATCGCTCATATACATCATGCAGCTCACCCTCACAGTACCGGGTGGTGCAACATTGCCCGCACCAGTCGATGGAAAGACCAATGAAATGTACAGCCGTATTCACCGTCTCGAATGATATCTTGTTGCTCACTGCCAATCTGCATTGACTCTACCATTATCATCGCCTGCTATCCTTAGGACTGCACAAGAAGCATCTGTACGCCCGGTGACCGTACAGCTTGTCGATTCCTTGCACGCCGACACATCAGTCGTCTCCCAAATGCGCGAATTCGTCTCTTTTGTATCCGACGTGTACCTTGGTATGGGTTTCCCCTCATTGCCTTTGTTGTGCTGTCTTACTGAGATCCCCATACAGCTTATGTATCATGGACACTCATCACAGCGCTCCCCGTCTCCCTATTCTACTTCTCAATCTGGAAACTGGCTCTTGCAGGCCCCGAATTCACCACACTCGCCACACTCTCTCCGTTACTCCTGGCGATACCTGCTGTACGCCGCTGGGTCGGAACGACGCATGCCCAAACGAGTTTGTCCGCCTTTGCTTTGATGTGTTTGGGAGTGTATAGGAGCGAAAGTGTTGTGGCGCGGTTATTGGCTGTTGCAGCGGGTACCACCGCTACGTGCTTGCGACTCGCAGGAGAGTGGGATAGTCTGCGCGCTGGGTATCATGCACTCGGTAAGTACATGTCTAACTATAGTCGGATTGTTGGCCTGACACCTGCACAGTTTACATCCTCGGCTTACTGGCTTCATCTCTAACTAAACATCTTAACGATGGCAACAACCCTCGTGCGTCTCACTCTTCGCTCGTATACAATGATACTCACTCATCGCTCTCTTGCAGTCTGGCCCATAGTTGACGAAAACTCTGGCGGACATCATCGCTTGCTACTTACAATCGGAGCACTCGCGCTTGTTGAACAAGCTACCCGCCGAACCACACCGCCACCGCCACCCACTCCCACATCTTCCCCGCAGACACATCTTCGATCAGAACCTTGGCTAACACCTACTCTCGCCCTTGGAGCCGCACTGTACGGCCTGCACGAGCGGCTCTCTGATCCCGCAACATTGGTGGCCTGGTCTTGGGCCGGGTTCGCAGGAGCAAGCACAGGCCCGCATCCGCATACCCATGCGGGACTCATGTTCGTTGCCTGTGCTCTAGGTTGCGCGTTATCCGCTCTTTTCTCGTCCGAGTACTCCTTCATCAAGCGCCGCGGAGCCGAGAAAGAGACGGACATGGACGGGGAATACGCGCTGACACACGCACTACCTAATCTCCTGTCGCACCCTCTGTTCTTCCTGGCCACCGCTGTCCCGTCATCCTACCTTCTGATCTACACCTCTCGTTGGCCTGCATACATCGGCGGCCTGCTACAAGTTGTCTTCCTGGGCGCATCATTTCCGCTCGTACTGGCGAATGCGGCCCGGGCTGCCCGCGCGCGAGGTGCTGCGAGGGTTTTCGGCGGTGCTTGGGTTGTGTGGGTTCTCTTGCTGTTTGCGGGGACGTTCACGGTTGCGTACGCGTTTGTACCGGGCGCTGGACTGTTCCGTGAACGTACAGATCTGTAAGCACATCTGTGTCCTGTACTCACAACGACGAACTGACGAGAGAAACTTCAATAGGGTTCTCGGCGCGCAGATGCTCATGCTTGCACCGTCATTCTCGTGGAGTTTTCTTCTCGGCGGGATATCCAAAACCACATCGACGCTCACACCTCTCCCTGCACTTCCATCCGGTACTCGTTTACGAACACTCTTTCTCGCTGCCGTACTTTCTCTGGCTGCGCTCGTTGTCCCTCTCTACGAATACACTACAATCCCGACTCCGCACCCGACGCATGCCCGTGCACGTATCTTCAACGCTGGGATCTGGACTGTACACTTTGGATTGGATGATGCGGGGCGCGATAGTCAGCGGCGCATGAGAGATCTGATAGGCGACATGCAGCTAGAGGTTGTCGGGCTTCTCGAGACGGATCTTCATGTACGTCCTATTTTATTGTTATAAGTGAAGTGTAGAAGCTGAAGGTACACTAAACAGCGGCCGGTGTACGGTAATCGTGATCTGTGCGCTATTCATCTGCTCTAGTACGAAGGAGGCTGACCGGTAACTAGGACTCGCATTATGGCACGCGAACTCGGGTACTACGTCGACATCGGTCCCGGCTCAAACAAGCACACCTGGGGCGCAGTCCTCCTCTCCAAGTTCCCGATATTGCGAAGTAAACACCATCTGCTTCCCTCCCCGGATGGCGAACTTGCGCCTGCTATCGAAGCCGTGCTCGACGTATACGGCTCGAAGGTTACGGTCGTGGTGGCGCATAACGGGCAAGGTACGTGCTTGAATGTACGATGATTAGATGAGTGCTGATATGGTCTGGGGTAGAGGAGACGCCGCTTGATCGTGAGTTGCAGGCGATGGCACTGGGAAAGATCATGCGCGAAAGCGCGTATCCTGTCGTCTTCCTCGGTTACGTCGTCACCAAACCCTGGGCTACGCGACGTACGTGCTTCTCATTCTTGATTAAAACACATGATACTCATCAACTCGACACGATGTAGCGGCCCCATATGAGATCATGGTGACTGAGGGCCGTGTGCACGACATCGACGACGAAGATTGGGACCGCTGGTGCGAGTATATCTTCTATCGCGGTTTACACCGCACAGCATATGCGCGCGTCTCGCGGTCGACTATCACGGATACCGAACTTCAGATCGGACAGTTCTCCGTGCCAAGAGCGGGGAGAGTCAAGGAGGACGGCGCTCGTACTCTTATGGAGCGCGAGAGGAGATACGTGAGGTCGCACAAGGAGGACATGCCGAGGGAGCATTGGTTCCCGCCGGAGTACTATGGGAATGAGAGGGAAGGAGGCGTGAGGGGTCACTTCTATCATGTGTTCTATACAGTGAGTTGGCTATGCTTTCTGTGGCGTGCCAATGAACGTACCACTAACTGGTTGATTGCTAGCCGCTGTATTATCAGATCCCGCCCGAGTTGGAGGTTCCGCCCTCGACATAAGGAGAGATCTTGTATTCGAACGAGGCCTCTTTAACTTGATGCTACTGCTATTCAAATTGCTACCTTTATCTGTAACATAAGTATATGCTATGAGACCTTGTGAATCTTTGATAAATGACGATGAACGGTTGCAACTCCATCCGATGTTGAGCTCGGGAGCGGGCTCTAAGGACATCTGTACGTGCTCTAGGGTTATCGGTCGTGGAGAGCCCAGCGAATTGCGTAAATGTGCTCTTGAGGGTCGGACGGGTGTTAGTGGAGACGCGCGAAACTGTCGCCTGTGTACCATTGTGCGCATACGGGGCAGTGGGCCAGTGCGGGCAAGACCGCACGGTGTATTGTCGGAGCACAGGAAGGCAATACGAAGCGAAGGGCGCTCAGAGGATATGTAAAATTAAAGGCGCGTGCCACGAGCCATTATGGCGATTTGGCAGAGCGCTGGCGGTATATCATCTCCCCGCCGGCATTGGCAGCGGGTTCATATACACGCGTTTGCGGGCTGTTATACAGTAGCTTGCAGTGGGACATAAGATAGAGAGCTGGACTACGGGAGACCCCAAAATGATGTGCAGAACGAACTTCGAAAGTGTGGGCAGAGCCAATCATGGACAGACGGTCATCGGGCCGGGCCGCGTGCCGACTATCCCGAAGCTCTCAGGAGCTCTTGTCGTCCACATCCTACACTCACCACTCTGAAGCTCCGAGAAAAGTGCGCCGTAGGCTCCAGGGCGTAGGCTCCAGGGTAAGGATCAAGGGTATCTTGCTGTATGCGCTGGCAAACTTTTCGGATCGGACCCACCGCCCGCGGTGCAAAAAGACACCGGCAAGAACACCAGTTCATAGGTCTCATGAACCAGCATACGCACCACATCCTCGCCGACCTACTGCTACAAAGCTCGCCTCAACGGGCTGATCGAGCCCAAGGGTGTTCTTTTGGTTCGGGAGATACGAAGATGGCGTCGCGAGTGGATGGGGCTTCGGACTGTTTTGTCGGCTACCGAGTTGGAATGAACCCTGTTGGCGTGTATGCAACATACAGCGTGCATTGCCCACCTCGTGGGGAGGCGATTTGAATTGTAATATAACCAGCTTGAATGTGAACTGCTGCTACCCCGTTGCTCTCATACTTTCCTCAATCAGCTTTCAGCGATCTCTTCCACTCTTATCCGACCACCTATTCAACCGAGCAGAGACCGTAGAGCGGCACAATATGGACAGCGTTGACGGCTCCTTCAAGACAGATGCACAACCACGTACTCTTTGGCGACAGATATGTGACTGGGGAGACGAGAACTTGAACTTCTTCAAACTTCACATGCTCGCATTGTATGTCCCTTGCGAAGCTGTATATGGTTACACCATACTGATCATCTTACCTATCTACTTTGTGCAGCACTCTCGTTCCACTGATATGCGCAGCCATCCTCTACGCATGCAACGGCCGCTACCCCATTCGCTTCGTCGACGCCCTCTTCATCTGCGTCAGCGCGGCAACCAGCACGGGCCTCATGACCGCCGATCTTAGTGCGCTCACAGCGTGGCAGCAGATTATCATCGCCGCTCTTACTATTGCTGGTAGTCCGGTGCGTACACTTACGGTCTGCCGGATAGTATACTGTGCTCTGGGCGTTGGACTTGGCAGGGGGTTGGAAAGGTTGGGTACATGAAGAAAGGAAGTCCTGCAGGTGTCGTCCTCGCGTCTCCTGGATGCACGCCTGGGCGCCAGCGCATGCTCTTCGAGCACGGCCCACCATTCTGAGCTACGTAGTTTAGGCGTATGGCCTTGTGCATGACGCTGTCAATAGGCGTTCAAACGTCTTCATCTACTTTCGCTTGACTTTTCCTGTTTGGGTTTCGAGAATGATTACTGATCATATTATATCAGACAACAGTAGCCTGGATAGTCGTCCTTGTTCGCAAACACTACTTTACGACCCATCTAAACAATATTGTCGAACAAGAACTCGCCAAAGCACCGCCCACACCGTCCATTATGACCACCCTCAGGGAGAAAGGCAAAGATGTCGTACGCGGGAGCAAGATCTTCGCATCACGGACACTCTCTCAACACTCGGAAGCCGCGGAGTTGCAACCCAGGGCGGTACGACCGGTAGAGATCAGAATCATCACGGCTTCGAGGCAGAATTCGGCGACACATCTGGGAGATTCAAATGGGCATGGTGGTGCGGTTGATCGGGGCCAGATGGCCGGCACTCCTAAACCGCGTTCTCCGCTTACACCTCACGAGGACTATCGTTCGCATAGGCAAAACCTTCCAGTCGTTCGCCCCAATTATCTACATATCAACGGCGAGTACACGGGTCCAACGAGGTCTCCAACACTGTTGTCTCCCAGCTCGCTGCAACCGGTCGAAGGTGCGCAGGCGAGTAGGATCAGCTTGCGGTTCAGCGAGGACGTAGACCAGGAGCTGAGGAGACGGATACTCGACCTACGGCTTCGTGCGTATTCTACAGTTCTCTGTCGTCACCTGGAACATGCTGAACCAAATGCGCCGTAGGACAGAAAACCATCCGACAACAGACGGCCAAACTGCACGTCGCAGCCGGTTTACCACCTCCCACAGCTGCACGCAAGGAACGCGGTGGCTTTGGCAATCCAGTACGTACAACTCACTTTCTCACATACAATAACATTACTTGCAACTAAACATGTACCATGCTTTTCATAGTTCAGGCTCGTCGACAGCATGCTCAAACGCGCATCCCCCAGCTTCCGCAAAGCTGTCCGGCGCAAGCTCACCATGCCCGCACATGAGACGCTCTCAGGCGCAGCGGACCGTCCTCTCGACCCCGAGCGTGCCTCAGGACATCTGGCGCCAACTGCTGGCGACGAGAAGGGAGAGGAGAGGATGGTGCCGTACTTGTCGCCGGGACACCAGTTGCATGTTCGCATGGGGTCCACGCTCAGCCTTGAGAGTCTGAGTGATGACGATTATGCGGAACTGGGAGGGGCGGAATATCAGGCTTTGAAAGCACTCGTGTGGATCGTACCCGGTGTACGCTTTCAACAGCTCTACTGCTTTCAGCCCAAGGCTGATGAGTCGCACCTATAGTTTTTCTTTGCAACGCTCACCCTGGGCTTCATGGTCATCGCGCCGTATACGACGCTCTCTAGGTGGAGCCCTACGTTCTTACCACCAAATCAACACCGTCCGATCAACACGGCATGGTATGAGTCCTCTGTCTGGAGTCATATTTTCTGTGGCGCTCACCATTCTTGCTCGCATACAGGTACAGCGTCTTCATACTCATTGCCGCATGGTGTAATACCGGGATGTCGCTCGTCGACCAGAACCTTGTTCCGTTCCAGCGCGCGTACCCGCTCCTCGTGATTCTCATTATCGTCGCTATCCTCGGTGACACGGGATTTGTGCGTACCTATAGACACTTTTACTTGTTGATCTACATGCACTCATGGTGCATACAACTTTGTAGCCTGTTGGGTTGCGCTTTACGATGTAAGTGGCGTTTCTCATTGACCTCCTTTCTTCATAGTGGGCTAAAGTCAATCTTGCAGATGGGCCTTCTCTTGCATTACGCGGGAAGGCGGGCGCACGCATGCAGCGCTGAAGTTCCTGCTTGACCATCCTCGGCGGTGCTTCATTTTACTCTTTCCCAGCCGACAGACGTGGTTCCTTCTCACGGTCATCATCGCACTCAAGTCCGTCGCTCTTTCTTCCGCTATTTGTACTCCCACTCAGCTTGGCTTTTCCGTATAGCGTGGCTGACTGGGCGGCATTCTTGATCCTTGACATTGGTATACCTGAGATTGAGGCTATTCCTACTGGTGTTCGAGTGATGCTGGGCGTGCTCCAAGCCGTTGCGGTAGGTGTATCTTCAACATATTGTACTAAATCGATCTTAATTCGTTTCCCTAATAGGTTCGCCTCGCGGGATTCACGGCGTTCTCCATCGCCACGGTTGCACCGGCTATGAAGATCCTCTACCTCATCATGATGTTCATTGCGGCGTATCCTATCACAATGAGGTCTGTTCAACTTTGTCTCGAGCTGTTGTACGTCATGGCTAATGGAGGGATGGATTAAATCCAGTGTGCGCGCGACGAATGTATACGAAGAGAAGTCGCTGGGGATCTTCAAGGAGGAAGAAGAGGAGGATAAGCTTATAAATGACATCGAGAACGACGCAGCTTACCCGGAGAGCGACGGTCGTGTCGCGATCTGGGGTCGCTATCTCGGAAGACATGTGCGGCACCAGCTGTCCCACGGTATGCACTTCATAACCCGCCGGATGTCGTGCATTGAGGAGACCTGACTCTAACGCGCGCTTAGATCTATGGTGGTTAATGCTCGCCCTCCTCGTCCTCACTGTTGTCGAGCGAGGTAACATCCGCGACCCGAAGAGTGACTCATGGTTCAATCTATTCTCACTGGGTAGGCATACTTCCAACCTCATCTTCGGCTATCAACGCTGATGGGCTGGCAGTCTTCGAGACCGTTTCGGCTTATACGACCGTCGGTCTCTCGCTCGGCATCCCCACAGCCAACTACTCTCTTAGCGGCGCCTTCAGCCCCCTCAGCAAAGTCATCATGTGCGCGATCATGCTTCGTGGTCGGCATCGTGGGCTACCGCTAAAGGTCGACCGATCGATCATGCTTCCGAGGGAGTTCGAGCAGGGCAAGCGCGAGCATTTCAAGCGTCTACGTGCTTCGCGTGTGGAGCTTGAGGATGATATGCTCGGCATCGCTATGACAGGATCGGTTTCCGGGCCTGTGGCGGGGACGCAGATGTCGCGTGCTGTCAGTGAACAGGAGAGGCTCGAGACGGTGAAAGAGAGCTTGGATGAAAAGTGCGACGCGTGTGGGGCTGATGATACAAGTGGCGGCTTGAAGGAGGCAAGGGGGGTAGAGGAGAAGGCTGAGTAGGTCTGTACGGACAGCACGCGTGTTACCCGTATAGAAGGTACCGGACACTCGTCGAAACGGGTTCATCGTTGTGGGCTTGTCTATTGAATGTTGTATGTGCTATGTATAACCTATCCCCGTTAAATCGATATCTTGCCGTTCCATACTCCTTAACATTATGATTTTGAAGTTAGCTCAATCTTGGTGATCTTGATACTACTCGTATCGGGGAACCGTAGAGATTATCAGATTCCTACACTTGGGGTGCCAGTGGTATTCAAGTCAGCGATGCATTTCAAAGCTACTGTACTTCAAGTTTACAGTCGACTACCCGGCCTACTATGTACTTAACTTACTACTTGCTTAGGTGGCACGTGCACTTTCCCACACACCTGTCATGAGATGATGGTCGAGCATGGTTGCTTTACGCCATCATCTCCTCTCAAATGTCTGCCACGCCAGAAGCCCCGCTTTTTGAGCCAGAATCGGATCCGGACTACCTTGCTATAATATCGAGAGGATTTGACGAAACCAGCAGTTCGACTTCTCGCGAGAGCTTCGAGGTGTCCAAGCCTAAGCCTATTGTTAAACGACAGGCCGGCGTTCTGAATAGCCTCGCGTACTTGCTGCTCTCGCGCGCCCAGAAGCAGGTGGTTGCGATCGGCGTTAGACACTGCACGATAAACGGTCAGGCCGGTTTCGAGTATCTGATCGCCGAGAATTCCAACACACCCGAAACCGCGACCGTTCACCTGGAGAATATATTCGAGAAGCTGCGCGAAGTCAAGGCGCTGCGTACTGAGAACGGAGGATCACCTCGGATTCCGACTATATTCACGTCTGACACCCGCTCCCCGCTCGAACTCAAGGTCATCGACTTCGAGAAGATGGTGGTGAGATATTCGTGGGCGAAGCTAAAGCAACGCATCAAGAAGAATTCGCGGCACATGAACTTTCTGAACACTGCCCACGATGTGTGCGGGCCTTCTGCTGAGAAGCATGACGGGTTTGCCGATGACGACGAGCGCGATCTTTTGCATTCTCTGCAAAGGCCTGATGGAGCTTGGTTGGACAACGTTCGAACGCAGTTGGAGACGATCGAAAGTCTCGTTGAGCTTTCGGAACAAGACGCACTCAGCGACACCGACGCTGACGATGTTCGTATTTTTCTGCATCACACAGTGGGGTGGAAAGAGAAGCTCGTAGAAAGCGGGAGAAGTGTAACCTGGAATAAGTATACGCGCTGTATGTTCTATCATCTGGTCATGATACTGTATGCCTGACCAAATTTCCCCTATGTAGCCCGCCTTGTGAACCAGCGCATGAAGACGGGAAAAACATCGAAAAGACCTGTCAAGGAAGGCAATGTCGCTGAGGTGGTCAGCAAGGACCTCGATGTCGTGCGATGGCTCTCCAAGATCACCTCCATTCGCCAGCACTTCCTATGCGTCGCCGACGTTGCTTACTCGCGGTCCTTGTCACCGATGCTGGCACAAGCCACGAAGATTACGCCTATCGGCAACCAGCCGCCCTCGCGCAAACGCTTCACCATCACTTCTGAGCAAGTGCTCCAAGTGCTGAAGGCCGCCAAAGTTCCTGAAGATGAGCTAGACGAAGCCAAGGTTCGCAAATTCGTCGAGAACCTCAAACACGCGCACGACGGGAAATGGGTTGATGCTGCCGAGACGACACTTGGTATGTCATGTATACTGAAACGAGAGCTCAACGAGAGGTACATGACTTAAAAGCATACACAGTCATCAATCCCAATAGAACGCTCCACTGCGAATGCCTGCTCCTCACAGAGTTGCATGGTCACTCCGCGATACCTTTCATCGGAGTGTCAAAGCTCTCTTGTGCGTTTTGCGATATGTACTTCGACGTTTATCGTGGAGCTGTGACCCGATCCAAGCATCTATACACCTTGGGCACCCATAGTCAGACCTCGAACTGGGTCTTCCCGTCGCTCCGGGATCCCGCCATCTCACCCACGATACGACAACGAATTTGCTCAGAGTTCCTTGACAAGATCCGAACGGGATGGGACCAGTATTCACCTCGCGGCTCGTTGGACTCACAGAGTACGGATGCATCGGGCGATGTGCGGATAACTGGAAGTACAACTGGTACGTTCAATAGGATATCGCCTCGTCAGCACAAACTCATCACTCTCTATAGTTCCGGACAGTTTAGAGTCAGCACTTGCTCGTCGAAGACTGGCACGTGAAGCTGGCAAGCAAGGCGAATACACTGCCGCAACGGCGGACTCCTGACAAGCGTCTTTGAATGTTTCCAATATGCTATCAGACTGAGTCTCGTATCACGGGCTCAGCAAGGATCTCGGTTTTGATAAGTCAATCGATGTACGGTTAGTAAGTATGCCATGTACAGTGGACTCGTTTCCGCAGGATCAATAACTTGATGTAGTTATATTACTTACCCTTACTTTTGAATTACTCCCGCCGGATGGCTCAGACGGCCGTGGGGCTGAACCTGTTTGGTTGTAAGGAACTGCGTGCACCCTCATTCGTCAGCAGATCTGGAACTAGAGAGGTCTGCAAAACAATCCTACGGTGACTGATCTAGTAGTAAGTACCTTGCGCGCGTGACCTCGATAGTAATGGAGTGGTTGGGGTAGGTCACGGTCACATCATGATGTCACTGGATAGCTTGCCGTAGGCTCAGTAGACGATGTAAGTAGACTGTGCTCAGTACCTAGCTGCAGATTCGCTGACGAGGATGGTGATCGCAGCTACGTACGCCTAAAGAGAGCTTAACAAAGTTGCTTTCCCTCCCACGACCACCTGAGCCGACTGGCGGGTAGAATCGAACGTTTAGGATAATCTACATCGTCTACAAATCCTACGGCAAGCAATGCACTGCACATTTGATGTTCTGAATACATATACAGAACACAACATCGCCCCTCAATCTTCAATCATAACGTAGGTCGACATCCTTCGCAGTCGTAAGCAGTAAGTTAACATAAGTTATGACTGTTCCCAGCCCGAAGCGCAGCGTACTCCAGTCTATATGCGTAGCTTCGCCAAGGTCTCTACGCGCCCGGGTTAGGGCTGGGGAACGTAACGTTCGCGCCAGTACGGAAGAACGTGCCAGCGACCGGAGCTTGCAACCCAACAGTCTTAGCAAACGCGTCCAAATCGAACGCGCTACGATCAGCCGGAATGTTCGCGATCGCAGCTTCCTCGAATCCTTCAGGCTGCTCGAACAATACGAACACATAACGGTGTGCGTCGCTGGTAGGAGGCGGGCCGGGCGAGATATATTCGAAGAGAGCGGGCGTGTCGTTCACGAGGGGAGCGAAAGTGCTCATTGGGCCTGAGACGCGGAGGTTGGGTTGGACCCAGTGTACGAAGTTCGCGAGGGAGGTGTTTTGTGGGGTTGGAGCGTCGGGGTCGAGTGCGAAGAGGACGAATGTGGATGTGAAGTAGTTGGCTGCGTCTTGTGAGAGACCCGTCGATTCGAAGGTTAGGAAGAGCTCGGGTTGCGCGACAACCTCTGCATTGATACATGTTAGCTCTGCGAGGAGGGATAGTATGGAATGGTATGCGCACGGTCTTCAGTCAAGTTCAAACCCGGGAAAGCAAGGAACGAGCCATTGCTGACAACGGAAGGGTAGGTGATGTCGAGAACCGCATCAGGCGCGAACACTCCGAGCGGTTTGGGGATCAAGCCGTTATCCTGGAAAGCCTGCGCGTAGCTGGCGGACGAATGGTTGACCTGGTCATCACCACCGCAAAGGAAGAAAGTGCCGGCAACGGGTGCGCCCAGTCCAGTCTGCGCCATAAAGTCTACGACATCGAAGCCGACGAGACCTTCGGGCAGGGGCTTGAGGATGGACCATGCAGTATCGACGAAGCCTTCGGGTTGCTCGAAGAGGAAGATGGAGTAGCTGTTGCATAAGAAGTGAGCGTGGTGACAGGACGGATATATTGGAGTTACATACCGATGAGGAGCATCGACCGGGGCGGGGTACTGAAGCTCAGATAGGGCCGGGGTCGCATTGACGAACTGGCCATTGGGCAGGATGTACATGTCCTGCTGGACCCAGTGGCGCGCGAGAGATAACGAGCGATCTTGGATGCCGGGCGCGTCGGGGTCGAGCATGATCACGACGTAGGGGATATCGGGACTCAAGTTCTGGTCCGGCGCGGCCCAGAACGTCGGCTTAGTGGACGCCTCTGCGGTAGCTATCAGCTTTCCATAGAGTAACAAATGCACGTAAAGACGTACGAGCGACAGAAAGCGCCTGGCCGGGTTGAAGGGGCGCATCGAGCGTAGGGTACGTTGCACGAAGAGGTGTACCATAGAAGTAAGGGATGATATCGGGAACGGCGCCAATGGTCGTAAAGATCTGAGAATAAGTAGTAACGGCGTTCTGAACGGGTGCCGTGGGCCTCGCCAATGAAGAAGAAGCGTAAACAAAGAGGGGAAGGGCGAGGCTCTTCATGAAAGCCATTACTGGTCGAATAGGAAAGAAAAGAAGAAATTGGAGATGAGAAGAAGTGGAAACGGGAGTGAGGAATGTTCGAGTTCAGGGTCGCGTACTCTTTATACGATATGCTGTCGAAGGGACCCGGCCGGGTAACGCGGGAGTGGAGGCCTGTGCTTTGCGTAAGTTCGCTGTGATGGGAACATGAGATGAATAAAACATACCTTGGCCGCAGACCCCGCAGTGCAGATCTTAGCAAAACGTCGCCCGAGGGTCCTGTTTTGAGAAGTGGGTCTACTCAGACGGGAGATCAATGAGATGAGAAGGTCATCGGCGGTCGACTTAGCCAAGCCAATAGCGGCAAGCTGTGTGACGCACAGTGCCCTCGCAAGTCGTTCTAACGTTGCGACGCAAGCTTCGAGATCCACGCAGACTCTTGTTATGAAATTCCAGGAGGTTTCAGCGGCGCGCTATACTGATGTTCGCTTAGAAACGTTCTTGCTTATAGCAGGGGACAAGTCGTAGTGGTACCAGTCCCCTCCCATACGAGCTAGATACGAGCCACACACGAGTCGCACGACTGAGATAGTCAAGAGCGATGGTTCGTCTATCTCGAGACACCTTGTGGTCGTTTGCGAGAGTGCCTGCACTGTACTGTGTACATCCAGTGCGTCGCGTTGAGAGAGCAAGATCAATGAAGCTCCAGAGCATGAGGGTGCGCATGGTGACGTCACCGTCGTATCGACGCCTGCACGCTAAGCGCTTGGGTGTGCTTTGAGTTCCTATAACATGAATTGAAGTACAAGGCATATGCATGAATGCGCATTGGTGGTGGTTGAGAAGAGAGGGCACTCGCTTCCGCGCGCCGAAAGCAATTAAGTTTGTAGGCGCTCGTGGGTGGTTGATGGGTGCCATCACGACGGTCTGATGTAGCTATAAACGGCGGGTGGTACGTCGTTGCTTTACGATCAAATCATAAAGCAGATGCGTGTTGTCCGAGCCTCCTCTCCACCTCGACTCATACGATGAGCGGCGAGCCTCACCAGCCGCTACGCCTTCACCTTCCAGACCCTCCCACTTTCCACTCGCTTCCCCACCCGCAACCGCCACTGAACACGAACCTCAACGTCTTTGCGCGGCTACAGTCGCTGTTCCCCGTACCCCACAGCCAAAGCGCGCTCCCCTCGCCTGTGGCGGGCGTCGTCGAGTCTCCCAGCTCGATCCATGGATTGCCGCCGCCACCGCCCAAGGCGGTCAAGGTGAGGATCATCACTTGGAACATGCACGAGAGTCTGCCAAAGGTGCGCGCGCCGTAATGCTATTTCCATATATGGGATCAAATGTTCTAAATATACTACTGCCACATAGGGCGACCTCACTGAACTACTCGGTCCCGTACCACCGTATACGCCTCGACTACCGCTCAATGACCCCCATGCGTTCCCGTATCTACCTGAAGACGGCGAGCACCCGTACCACCTCGTCGTAGTCGCCGGTCAAGAATGTCCCAGTCTATCAGGCTTACCAATGGGCCTTGGCGCAGGCTTCAAGTTATCGGATAAGGAGAAGAAGCGGCGGGAGAATAGGGAAGGGGCGGGGTTAACGGAGGAAGACGTTGAGCGGGAGAAGGACGAGAGGGAGAAGTACGCCGAGGGCTTGCGAGAGCTTCAGGCGCGTCTACTCAAGAACGATTCATCGGGCAATCCAGACGATGCGGCTCAGCATGCTGCTGCTACTTCTGGATGGACGGCTATACTCGAGTCTTGGTTCTGTCACGGCGAACCTCTGCCAGAACATATTCACCATCACGGCCACCTCGGCCAAAGTCCGCGCAAACCCCCACCGCCAGATCACCTCGAGCGTGCATTCTCGACCGGCGATATTCGTCGCGAGTCGAGGACAAAGCCTTGGGCTATACCCGGTATAGAGCGCAAAGGGCCATACGAGATGCTCGTCAAAGAACGTATGATGGGCTTGTACCTCTGCGTTTTCGTACATCGCGACGCACGCCACCTCGTCCAAGGTACATCCCGCGGTGCCGTAGCCGCCGGTCTCATCGGTGGCCGACTAGGCAACAAAGGCGGCGTCGGTATCTCTCTCAAGCTAGCGGGAACAACCTTCCTATTCCTAAACGCCCATCTTGCCGCACACGACCGTCGTTTACCTGACCGTCTCGCAAATCTATCAAAGATCAAAGCCGAGCTCCAAGTTTCCGATTTCTTACGCCCCGACGATCAACGGTCTATGTCTGAAGACTTGACGGATCGATTCGACCATACGTTCTTATGTGGCGATTTGAATTTCAGATTGGATCTTTCGAGGTTACATGCGGATTGGCTTATCTCGCGTGGGGAGTACGCTCAGGCGTTACAGTTCGATCAACTGTTTAACGTTATGAGGAATGGACAGGCTTTTGTGGGGTTTCATGAGGCTACTATCGATTTTCCGCCGACGTTCAAGTACGATGTGTTGAGGACGTTGAAGGGCAAACACGGGAGGAGACCGAGTAATACCACCGCCAGTACGAAACAGAGTCCGCCCATACCCGAGGCGCCGGAACCGAGACTGTCGAGGGAGAGCGCGAGGAGTTCGGGCAAGCGGTCGAGGACGAGGAGTAGGAGTGCGCAGCCGAGCCCGGAGAATGACGCTTCTTCTTCATCCGAGGAAGAGGGCGATAACGATGCAACGACCTCGTTATCTACCAATAGTTCCAAGCGGCGAGATCACGATCGTGATAGCGATTCGTGCTCATCTTGTTCGGACGATATTGGCGAGGAAGCGGCTGCCAATGCTCGCGCTGCAGCTAAGAGCAATACGCGTCCACGCGAGCTCGTGAGGGTTATATCGGTTAAAGCGGCGCGCAAAGCAAAGGCCAAGTTTCACGAGTTGCTCAGTCCCGGTCCGCGAAGTCCTCTCCCGCCACGATCGTTCGGAACACCACGTACGCCCGGCCCACCACCCACACCAAGTCGCAGCGGCAGTGGCGTTCAAGCTCAAGATAGTCGAGAAGGACTGCTAGAGCCTCCTACACCTCAACGCCCCGCCTCTTCACTCTTCAGCAGTCCACCCATCCTCCGTCGCCGTGCAAATTCTACTCGTTCAGGACTTCTAACATCCAGCGCAACAGACCTAATCGACCCTTCCGACCCCGACAAATCCCGCGGGGTATATGATAGCTCATCGAAACAACGCGTGCCTTCTTGGTGCGATCGTATACTTTATAAATCGACCGTTCTACCTGAACCCGACGAACCGCCGAATACGGATTTGCCGCAGATACCTAGGACTGCTGTGGGTGCGTTCATTGCTCATGCTTTGAGGTCTATAAGTGGGGCTGGGGCTAGAGCGAGGAGAGCTAGTCTTGCGAGCAGTGTGAATGTGCCGGGAACACCGAGTAGTGTGTTGGCGGATGATGGGACGAGTAGTGGGAGGATTAGAGTGGAGAGTCCGTTAAGCAGTCCGTCTTCGTTACCTGGGAGTCCACCGAGGAGTCCACCGCCTAGTAGATCGGGAAGTCCGAGGAGGAGAAGACGAAGGCCTATGTCGATCGATGCGCCGAGGCCGAGTACGAGCAGTAATGCGAGTGGAAGAAGGTCGGGGTTGCCGAGGTCGCAGTCTACTACCGGTTTAGATGCGAAAGCTCAAGCTCAATCGCCGCCTGCTTTACTCGCGCCTTCACCTAGACCTGCAACGACCGGTGGTGGAAGTGGCGTACCAGTCCCACGTACAATGACCCTTCCATCTCCTCAACCCTCCCGAGCCAGTCCACCTCCACCCCACAGCCGCGCATGGCGATTCTTACCGTTTTCTTCACACGCCGGTCCAGCGATGCAGCCGAGTACGCCGCCTGTGAGGAGGAGAAGAGGGGATGTTGTTTGTTTGACGTATAGGACTTTGGATGATCGGGGGATGAGGAGGTTGGAGGGGAGGAGCGATCATAGGCCTGTTATTGGGAGTTATGCCGTTTACTTGTAGACTTCTTCTCCTCCTCTTGACTATTTGATACCGCTTGGCTTGATCAGAATATAAGTTGTATACCTACTATCTTAGACATCGTCTCTTCCTTTTCGACACGCTGTGCATAGTATCACTTTGAGCCTTAGACGCTCCCGCCCCTCCTTCAACCTACTTGACACACTCACCTCACGCTCGACGCTCCTTCACTCGTTTACATATCGGATCTGTTCGTTCTCATCCATCTCAATGCCATAGATATCCAAACAGTACGCTGTACATACATACCACATCACGGCCATTCTCCTCGCTTCGGCCGTCGGCTTTTTTTGCCCTACGATCCTTTTCGTTCGAAAATCATCTCGTATATAATCTACCTACCTAGACGCTGGAGAGGGTCCTTATGGAACACTTTGTTTCCTGCTGAGAGAGCTTATACTGCTAGATAGTATGGTAGCGTTGCAGTATGTCTTCGTCGAGCAAGTAGATCTGAGATCGGTGTTTCACCGCGACCGGTCCTCGGCCCGAATACCGACGGGTTGTGGCGTTGAGCGCGTCGCCGCCGTCAAGCGACTCTTGCCTTCGTACCACCATGGTCTCCCGGGCTCAATCCTACATCATCCCTTAGCCCTTATACTATGAAGGCTACAAATGGTCTCTGTATGTTCTGCTGAATCATTGCACCCTGCGCGCGCGATGCAAAAGAACGATTGTGCACGTCGGCCATTCGTTCTTGCCGACCCTTGCTCCGATTATTTCGCACTTCAGAGTTGACTGAATGTCTCATGTTACTTTGATATGTTTGAGGGATAGACAAGACTGGGCGAGCTCACTGTAGTCCAAGACACTGAGGTCGTTATGTATATTTTCGCGCTATACGCTGGGTCTGCTCCGTATCGAACATCGACATTCGCCTCCTCGAACATCGCCTTTCCGCACACTCTCTATCACCCACACTCTTTACGACTACAATGTCCATCACTCTCATTTCCTCTATCATCTTCAACTTCCTCGGCCTCGAGTCGATGGTCGTCGACCTCGGTCACCTCCAGCGCTTCGGCGTCGAGCCGTTGTCTATCGCAGAGATGTTCATCTCTTGTGCGGTTACTTCTTCCTGGTCTAGCATCTTCACTACGATCTTCTTCGTCGTGATGTGCTACACCGTCCGGGATATCGTCACCTGCTTCTACGTAAGTACCGCTTCCAAAGCCGCCACGTTCTCGCTGACGATGGTATGCAGGTCGCTTTCAAGTCCGAACAAGCGGCGGTGAAGCATGCCCGGGGCGCACAAGTCTACAACCTCACCCGCGCTCTCTCACTCGGACGCGAAGAGCGGAACGATCTCAAGCAGACCATCCTGGCGCTCGAGAAGGCAGTCATCAGCGCGAACTTCGAGCGCGACAGCTCTCGTCGGGAGGTCGTGAACCTACGCAGCGACAATTGCAACAAGGCCGGGTTCATCGCGGCGCTCCAGCAGAAATGCCAGGTACGTTTGATATCTTCTCGTCCGGTCTTCGACCAAATGCTCATTATGCTTTGCAGGAGGTCCATGCGTTCAACGAGGACCTTACCGATCAGCTTCAGCGCAAGGATGCCGAGCTCGCCGAGTCCAACGCCAAGCTACAGGAGTCGTTGCGCACGGTGGTCACCTTGAAGGAGGATGCAGAGGCATGTGAGATCGCTCATCAGGTTCGTGCTCCCTTCAATCTTTTTACGATGTCAATACTCATCGCGATACACAGACCGAACGCTCGTCAGAAGCACTCGTCAACGCTGTCAACGATAACATCATCTCCACCCTTCAAGGCGAACTTCGCACACTCAAGGCGGATCTCCAGAAGACGAAGGACAAGCTCACCGCGACGAAAGACCGGAAGGAGCACTACAAGGCCGCCGCTCAGGTTGCGCAGCAATCCGCGCACGACGCGCAGGCACCTATCGCTGAGTCTGAGGATCAGCTACGCGCCGCCGTCGAGGACAAGGCGACTCTCGTCTCCAGGGCCGAGAAGGCCGAGCAGGCTACACGCGACGCGAAGGCCGAAGCCGACGGGGCTCGTCTTCGTGCTCAGACGCTCCAGGAGGACGTGCAGGCCGGGACGGCGCGTGAGGAGGGCTTGGAGTCCCAACTTACGGTGACTCAGGTCGCCCTTCAGCGCTCCGAGGCGCGCGCGGAGGGTCTCAAGGCGGACCTTGCCGGCTCGGACGTCCAGATCGAAGAGTTGCGCGGCGAGCTCGCCTCCAAGGAGGTGGCATTCGACCAGCTCTCGTCGGACAACGCCGAGCTCCGTGACACTGTGGCCTCTTCATCTGAGGCGCTCGTGGAGATGTGCGAGGCGAAGGCTGCGGAATGGGAGAAGCTTTACAACAAGGTCTTGCGTAAGAACGACACGATGCGCGCATACATCAAGGGGACTCGGGCGGTTAAGCAGACGAACACGTCGCTTGAATCGTCCTCCTCTTCGCCATTGTCTCTCGTTGAGTCCGCTGAGGACTCTGACACGCCCTCGCTCACCTTCTGCGAGTCGGACGCTGCCGTTGACGACAGCCCGACGCAGGAGCAGACCGACGCTCTCCCGACGCCCACCGACGCCCACCAGTCTGCCGTGCACTGCACTTTCACGACATCGACTTCCACCGAGCTTATTTGCTCTGACGCCGGTACCGCCCTCATCGTGACCTCGTCCTCCGCGCTCTCGGTCACCTATGACGAGCCCTCGCATGACGCCTTCGCCGCTACCTTCGTTCCCGCCCGCCACTCGACGCCCAAGCGCTCCCGCCCGTCGCGGCGCCCTCGTCTCTCGCACCACGGCTTCCTTCACAAGGTTAAGCGCTGCGAGATGGAGCTACCTGTACGCCCCGCCCCGATCAAGACGTCGGCCGCTCGTCCCTGCGACGTGCCCGACATCTTCTCGCCCTTGTACCGTGGTCTTGATGCCCACCAGACGCGCTTCGCACGCTGTCTCCGGGCCAGTCCTGAATCGCGGGACGCCCAGCAGCCAGCCGTGCCCTACCCAGTAGGATGTGCGGCGGCGCGTGGCAGGATCTTGTTCAATCGTTCGATGAAGTTTGCTGAGACGCCCACTGCGATGGGGCGCTGTTGAAAGAGATGTTCCAGAGTTGTTGAAGTTGTCGTTCCCGTTGTTTGGTTCTGGTTACGATACGTTTGCATACACATACCCAAAGATACCGTTCAAAGATTTCATACCAATTGCAGGCGCTCGCGCGCCAGTGTGAGCACAGAATTCGTGCGACATAATATATCCACGGTAAGGTGCATTCCCACCGTAGGCATGGTAGATTCGATACCCAATCCTTCGGCTAAGACAGTCTATCATGATGTTGGGTGTGCGCACTTCTAAGAGACAAAACAAGTACATATTTATCCAACCCACTACATATGAATTACGGAGTCGCAGTCGAATCTTTCGGTTCACTAGTCTTACCACTCAATTTGCGACTTCCCTGTATTCCGTCAACATCCGAAACAACTTCCTGTCTTCATCAGAATCTACGTCCTTCAACGTCGACCGGAACGGATGCGCTCGAGCCTCTTGCTCTGCGCGGAGTAAACGGGAGATCTCCGCTTTATCCGTCAGGATGAGTCGAGGCGACAACTCGCGCACACTTCTAATATGGAGCTCCATCTCTTCTAACACCGGGAAGATGCCATGCTCTTGGCCGATCTCGCGGCGCGTCTCGCAGAACTCGAGAAGGTGGATTGCGGCCTGTGTGCTGAGCACGACCTTGGTGACGTTGGTAAGGCTACGTGCGGCCAGAGTATACCAGTGACAACGGCGTGATGCACCATCGGCTCGACGGTAACTCTCATACTGATATGGGCTGAATATGACGAGGTCCCGGATGTCCGAGAAGAGATTGAATGCGCCAACAAGGAACAATTCACAGTTGGTGAAATCGTAATCTTGAGTCCATGATGAAGTGTAGTAGAGGCAGACGGACAAGGTTGTACGTCCATCCTCCAAAAGGCATTTCAGGGTCAGCTTGTCGTCCTTAATGACAAGCTCAATGCGCGTCACCGAGTCGTTCGATGCGCCGTACTTGGTCGCCAACACCTCGTGCAAAGGACACGACGAAGGATCTGCGGCGATTACATCGCAGATATCCATAGAGCGCCACTGATCCCAGACGCATGATAATTCGACAGAGGTTGATAAGGGGAAGACGAGGGCACTGAACGCATCCTCCACCTGCATGACGAGACCGGACAGTTGAAGCGATTCCAGTACGGGCAGGGTAATGGGTCCCAGAGCTGCGACCGCCTCTTTCGAAGGTAAGGAGTCTTCGTCCAGGTATAGATGACGAAGGGCATGGAACTTAAAAGGCATCGAGAACCTTTCTATCGCGACATCATCAAGATCGGATAAAATGCCAGGGTCTGGACGAATCTCCTGGTGGTCCCAGATGCCAGGGCTGGCCGCGAGCTTCACAGATGTCGGTGCACAAAATCTGAGCGCGCTGGCATTTGCTACGGTGCACCCGAAGATGTCCAGGACGCGTAGATCTCTCGACAAGTGGACGGGAAACGATATTGCTCGAGGGTGATAGTCTCGATACCCTGGTTCGGTGCAGCCTCCACGCAAGTGGCGCCACGGCCCTACAGCATGGAATTCCCTGAGGAATGGCGCATTCACGTCGCGCATGATGTTGGGAAGCAACAGCTCCGAAGTTGGCTCAGGCTCTTCATGGCGAGACTCGGGTACGGTGCAGACACGCAATGAGCGCAAGCGATGTCCGTAGGAATGAAGGACCGACTGAACACTGAGAGCGGCGTCTTTGTCACGTATCCATGTGTTTTCATCAACGTATAGGTCGACTGCAAGCGGAGACAACGATTCCAACACAGCGAAAGATCGCTCGTTATCGGCTACGATCGAGATTCGATACTGCGTCTGCGCAAGGACGACAGAGCGCCACGTCTTGGAGACCCAAACGGCGGGAAGCCAGCCTAGGCGCTCAAGGTCTTCATCATCGGTGGCTGTACCCGCCAACGAAGAGCGATGGGGAATGGAAGTGTTGTCGATAGGCGCCGTGGGATCAGGTAGGAAAGACAGTATGGCAGTGAGGGTCTCTACGGGGAGCTTGTGAACGTCGGGCCTGGTGATCTGGAGAGGAGCAGTCATGTTGACGAAGGCGTTGGAACTGGTATGCGTGGTCGTGGTCGTGGAACAAGAGACGTCTAGGATCCTAGCACCGCAGCCCGGGAAACCATCATGGCAGTCGATCAATGCAATCATGTTGGACCGTAGTCCCTCCGGCCAAAATGGTCTTCGAAGAGCTTACAAGGTAAGCTACAACCATGTGGTTTTCCGCTTATCTTCCGCTTCATTCCTCGCTTAGCCGCCGTACCATCTCATGCCACTACTTGCCGTCCCGCACAAACTCGACAGTACCGTGAGGCTGGGAGTTGGATGCTGGACGTTGAATGTTAAACTTCAGACCATTGAATTGGCACCTAGTGAGATCATTGTTCTTGTCGA
This sequence comes from Peniophora sp. CONT, assembly GCA_001632445.1. Taxonomy (NCBI): domain Eukaryota; kingdom Fungi; phylum Basidiomycota; class Agaricomycetes; order Russulales; family Peniophoraceae; genus Peniophora; species Peniophora sp. CONT. Next base: position 11,078 of record KV424714.1, on the reverse strand, counting down.
CGTCTGTGTACTAGGTATACGTATGATTCCATCCTTGCGCGTCTCCCACAAAAGCCGCCTCATTTCCCTTCATCTTATTAGGCATATACCGTGCGGCTTCCCCACCGTAGCACCGTAAAGCGTTTGCGGGCAACCCGGGCACTTCCGGAGCAAGTGAGCAGCTCGCTCGAGTTCGCGCGTGCGGGGTCCGGCCACATAGCTCTAAGGAGGACTGCTGCCGCCGTTTGCAGTTGGTTACAGGTAGTGGCAGTATGAAGTTTCCTCCAGATACAGCGAGGTGCAATGGATGGATGGCGGCGAGGTCGGTACGAGATGTGAGGGCGGCCGTGCGGTCCGTTTGAACTCGGCAAGCGTAGGTATATGTGTTCGAGGGATAGTCGGCGTTAAGGGCATTGCGACGTCGGCCTCTCAAGAAACACGAAGATGGCGACAAGAGCGACTGAGCAGTAAGGCAGTATGATCACTGATGCGAGAGGTAATTGTGTGTCGGTTCATAAGCTTCAGCGCATGCGTTCAAGTTCGCACAGAGTCGAAAGAGCAGGAAAGACGCCACATAGAGCCAAGATAGCGATGAAGTATTTCTTTGATTGTTCCAAGCCGTTCGCTGTGCTTCTTCGTCGCCCGTCTTGTGCGAACCAGGCGGGGTTTGGCTGTCTGCGTGCTGTGGACCGGTCGAGGGAAGGTTCGATTGTCGGGATCAACCCGAGTCCTAGCGCAGCACGGAGCAGGAATGAAGGGGGGAGCGGCAGCCGTAGCGCTGGGATGTGTGATAAACCACGGTGATAGAATACAGTAGGCGAATGTGACTCAGTGTGTGTACGCGTTGGCAGCGTACAGTCGGACACCGTTAGAGTCGCTGCTAGGTCGCCGCGTCCTTCGGTGCTAGCCAAGCTGATGCGAGTCCGAGAGTTGGTGAGAGTCCATGTTCGTGTTTTGCGGGCTTTGGACGTCCAGGGCCGTCGACGACGAGTACGGGCGTGGCTCGTGTAGGACTTTAACTAATAAACTTTAAGTCGTGGTGGAGGTCAGAGTCGCAGGCACGCGCGCAAACATCTCGCGCTCTCACCGCCACCGCCACCATGTGTGCTCTTGCTTCATTACTCGTTGGGTAACCTACCACTTTTGACGGATAATATTCAAGCCTGAAGTGCTCGATGCCTACGCTGGGAGGCGACATTGCCAATGTATTGCTTGAAGGATGCACGACGATCAAGGCTAGCCTAAGCCTGAGGCCACGACATCCCCGACTTTCAACATGATAGGCGACGACCCTCTACAGCATTCAGCGATTACCTTCTTTTCCCAATCTTCCAACACTCCCCTACCTTCTTGGAATGTTTCTTTGAATGCCCTGAAATCGCGACGTAGTCATTGAGAGAGGCGAGGGTGGGGGAAGTGGGCGGACTTGAATCGGATGAGGATGGACGAGCATACTTGGACTTGTTAAAACGTACGTCTCTCACTCTGCTGGCACCATTCTGTTCGACGACGACTATCGCTTGTGTTTGGCACGAATACATATTTCTGTTTATTTCGGACGACTTGTATGATCATCACGCTGACGTATCTACTTAGTGACGGCTGAGTATCCTATCCACAAACGTATGGGTCGAGAACGGTGTCAGTACGAGTTACTTATCGCGGAAGTCAGTCTTAGTCCTCCTTGCTCTCCCTTTACACCATCATGCTGACGAACGCTTCACAGACCACGTCTCGAGAACTCTTCAACATCCCCAAGAACCTCCTCTAACACGAGAGTGCTCGCCGCGGAATCTCGATGCGAGGCTCTTCAATTATCAAGGCCAACTCGCCGCCGCATGTTGAACTCGGTGTCGGCCTTCGCCGTTGACGCGTTGACGCCAAAGTCGGCGAACCCCTTTGCTATGACAATGCTCGTCAATACAGCAGTAAACACGATAACAGGTTTCAGTCTATATGAGCGCAATTGGTGGAGAGGGCATAGATAGGGACGAAGGGAAAGTGTTATCAAGATGGGCAGCGCCGACGAAGTCTTGATGCATTTAGCAACGCAAAACGAGTCTTTTAAGGCATTTCGCACCAGCGGGAAGACGGTTTTGGACGTACTGAGGCCCATCGTCGACGTCGTCCTGTTGATCAAGGAGTGCGTCGGGAGCGCTTCGGTAAGTTTACCGCTGTGGCTTTGTCAAGAACTGCTGACTGACCACTGATTAGGATGCGATGCCTGGCGGGGAGGTGGTCTTTGGTGTCATTGGAGTACTGTTGAAGGTGAGAACATGCCCGCATTCACCCTTCTCTCTCGGATCTCTGAAGAAGGACAGGCTGCGAAGGGAGTCAGTGAGCTGTACGATTCCATCGAGTCCCTCTTCGGCAAGATGAACGTCTATCTCGAGCGTGTCTCTATCCATCTACCGAAGCAAGCCACGCCACGAACTCCACTGGCTCCCGCTCTCACGAACGTCCTCGTCGACACACTGATACAAGTGTTCACCGCGCTTGCACTGGCAACGAAGTACTGCAATACGGCCATCAAGAACGAACCCTGGCTGAAGAAGGTTGTGCGAATCCTGTCTCGGCGTGCGAGTAAGGTTTATGAGTTCCGTTCAGCAACAAAGTTACTGATTGGAACTGGTTAGATGATTTCGTCATCGTACTCGTTGACCAGCCCGACGTGAATAGTGTGCTCAAGAAGATCGATGGCCTCACGAACGCGGAGTTGCTGGCGACTGTGGCGCAAACCAACGTCATCGTTCGCGAGAGTAAGTGTTTTTCTCTGTGCCTCCGTTCACCGGTAAACTCACCATCCTCAAAGTCCGACCCCAAGTGAAAGTTATATATGACGAAGCAGGTAGAGTCAAGCTTGTGTTTGTCTTATTGTGCACTGCTCATCGCATCAACCGGTTCAGTTGTCAATGGACTTCGCTCCTGGCTCCGACCACCCAACCCAAAACCGGCCAACTACGACAAGAAGAGCAAGCCTGGTAGCTGTCAGTGGTTCATTGATGGGCAACAGTTTCAGGAGTTCAAGGCCAGTGTCAATGGCGATGTATACTGGATTCATGGTCACGGTGCGTCCCATTTGTTCGCTCCCAGAAACGACGCCTGACCTAACCTTGGTGTCCCAGCTGGCACTGGAAAGAGTGTCCTATGGTGCGATTTGCGGTGTTCGTTCGGTTTCTTCGTCTACTGATCTCTCGGACAGTTCATCGGCGCTTGACACGCTTAGAAAGGATGCCACGTTGCTTCTCGCTTACTTCTATCTCGACTACAGCATCCTTGATAAGCAGGAGGGCTGGCACGGGCTCGTCTCTTCTCTGGTGTTCCAGGTCGGAACTGGTCCCAAAGCTTGCTTTGATTATCTCGAGCAGAAGTGGAGATCTGATCACTCTCGCGATCGTCCGTCTTATGCAGAACTTCTCGAGATGCTCTCAGATTTACTGCTCATTTCTGGCCCTACAGTTCTCGTCATCGATGCGCTCGATGAATTGCCCGAATCCACGCGGGGCGACTACTTGTTTCCCTTTCTTGAAAAGCTTCGTCTCCTTGACTCTAATAAGGCTAAACTTCGCATCCTCTTTACGAGTCGCCCTGAAGCCGACATCTGGAACTGGTGTGTGAATGAACCAATCCACTTCGCTACTCGTGTTCTCGACCTAGACAACACTGCAGAACACAGACAAGAGTTGAATGTCTATGTGTCTGATCAGCTTTCTCGATCGAACTTGAACCAGTGGCCGACCGTCAGAGCGAAAGCTGAAACCATTCTGGTCCAAAAAGCCAATGGGATGTGAGTAGGCCTTCCGATGCGATAACTTGGTCTAAGTGCTTAACGGGCATTAGGTTTTTATGGGTCGATCTCCAGCTCCCGCGCTTAAAGCGCTGCATCAGCGTGCGCGATGTGGAAAGTACTTTGCAGAAGCTTCCGTCCGGACTTCACGCCACGTATCAGCGAATCCTGGACAATATTGACTCGTCAGACGTGTCGATTGATCGCGCTCGTCGCGTTTTTGAATGTGTCGCCTCTGCGAAGTGGCCATTGACCCCGGCTCAGATTGTTGAGATATTCTTTATGAATTTCGATTCTGCCACGAGCGTGTTTACCATTGATACGGACACATTGAATGAAGTTAGAGATACAGAGGCGTTCATACTCGAGAAATGCCCTGGATTTCTGAACATAACCGATCTTCCGATGATGTATCTTTGGGAAGCAAAGCCCAGAACTGTCCAGTTTATTCATGTCTCCGTTCAGGAATATCTCGTGTCTGCTGAGCTCAAACAAGCCACCACTCTCGCGCGGTTGTATAGCTTCGATGTACCCTCTGCTGACACAACGATTGCGAGGATCTGCCTCTCAGTTCTCAACATGAACGACCCGTTACCGACTTGGCAGGCATATGCAGATGAAAATTGGGACAAACACGTATCGTTTCGCGACGAGAATATTTACAGCGAGCTCCTGGACTCGTTTCTTCGTATGGAGTCTCCAGCATTTGCGCGCTGGGCCACTGTTCGATATAACCACAGAGACCCACTTTTTGACACTGCTTTCCATTGTGCCGCTAGACTCGGCTTTTATCATCATGTCAAAAGGATGCTGGAGCGCTCACGATATGATCTATTTACTCCTGCTGATACCCTCATCAACACACGCACTAGCTGGGGAAGAACCGCGTTACATGAAACTGCACGGTGCGGACGTGTCGAGGTTTGCCATCTTCTGCTCGAGCGCGGAGCCCTCGTTGATGATGTCGATTCCGATGGCAGCACTCCCTTGCATCTTGCCGCATCAGGTGGGAAGTTAGACATTGTCTGCCTTCTTTTACAACAACCCGCGGAAGATGTGTCTGACACCTCCGCACTTCGATGCCGCATGCGTAATAAGAAAAGGCAGACCGTGTTGCACTCAGCTGCATACTCGGGAAATGTCAAGGTTTGTCGTCTCCTGATAGAGCACGGAGCCCTTGTCGACGTTGCCGATGCCGATGGCAACACTCCCTTGCAGAGTCTTGCTGCACGTTGTAGGCAGTTGGACTCGGATGCTGTCCGCTTTTTGTTACAACAGCCCGCAGCAGATGGATCTAATCCCGAGTCCGCACTTCGATGCCGCATGTGTAATAAGAATGGGCAGACCGCGTTGCACCGAGCTGCACAACGGGGAAACGTCAAGGTTTGCCGTCTCCTGATCGAGCACGGAGCTCTCGTCGACGTTGCCGATAACGACGGCCATACTCCCTTGCATCTTGCCGCACGTTATGGAGACTTGGATACTGTTTGTCTTCTTTTGCAACACCCGACGGCAGATGGGTTTAACACCTCCGCACTTCGATGCCGCACGCGTAATAAAGAAGGGCAGACTGTGTTGCACTTAGCTGCGGATCGGGGACTAGCTGAGTTCTGTCATCTCCTAATCGTGCACGGAGCGCTTGTCGACGATGTCGATGCATTTGGCAACACTCCCTTGCATCTTGCCGCATATCTTGGGCACTTGGACACCAACCGCCTTCTTTTGCTCCACCCCACGGCAGATGGGTCCAACGCCACCACACTTCGATGCCGCACGCGTAATATAAATGGGCGGACCGCGTTGCACCAAGCTGCATTCTGGGGACATGTCGAGGTTTGCCGCCTCCTGATCGAGCACGGAGCCCTCGTCAACGATAAGGATAATGATGGCAAGACTGCTTTGCAGTGTACCAAAGAGAGCCCAATGGCTCTAGCCGTTGTACCTATCCTTTTGGAGTATGGTGCGACGAATGTGTCTGTTGCACCTGGACTTGATTCCAAGTCCGTACTGAGCTTGTAGAGTTATCGTGAGCTTATGAATGTCGGCGTGCATTGCTTGTCAATGGCTCACACATGCCCACGTTTTTGTTCCATACGTATGCACAGGCCGTTTCGGATCCACATGCCCAACAGAGTTACTGAATCGGGCTGTATGTATACCTCCTATACTCTTTGATCAGATCGTGAAATTGTGCTGTGTACTCGTACATGTAAGAACGGGACCTATCGTGAAGAGATGGCATGGATTTTCGCGAGTATTGTCGACGGTCTGCATAATCTAGCCGCAAGGCGGGATCGACAACCGAACACCAGTCAGAACGAATCATGCGTGCTCAAGACAATCAAGAACCGGCATCGACAAACAGAAGCATCGCAAGTGTATTCAGGCTCGAGGGCCATAAAGATCCTGAAACAATAGCCCCTTCCTGACATGTATAACACCATTCATCCTCAAGTGCGCACGCGAGCGTCTGTCGTTGCCAGGTTGAGATGGGAAACCCTTCGCAATGGGGAGCTTAAGCAGATCCTCCCCGGTCTCCTTCTCGTAACGCCGCAATGCCTCTTTCCATAGCTCGCCGAAGTCGTTTAAAACCTGATCTCCGCCAGGGCTCGCAGCTTGGGCGGACATGGTTACTCGAGAGTGTGCTGATGGTCAGAGGAGAGAAGATAGCAGCATCGCCTCCGTGAGTCCTCATCGTCACTGACACGTTGCCCGTGCGAGCGCTTCTAGATAGAAGGAACCTTGCCCATGCCGGCTTCGTTCTATTAGCAGTATATGGGCATCAATAGCAAGTTGCAGACGTTGGAACCTTGTTTAAGCGTTATTCGAGGGATACTGTTTGTTCGTTCGAGAAGCAGGTTCTCACAGGACGCCAGGGCCATTCGAGCCCACGAACTTTCATTCACACGTACACGTACGAGCTATACAGAGTATGATGCTGCCATCACGTTTTTGTTTCGTTTGATGTAAGGGCTACACGAGTTCCGTGTCTAAGCACTCGGAATACGAGTGATGGCCAACTTCAGCAGTGATGGTCGAAGTCGACATGAGCGTTCGAGTAGAAGCGCACGAGCCGCGGTGTCTCATCCTTTTACCACTACCACCGCCACCACCACCACTTGACCACCACCAGCCCGCAAGGGCTCACATCCGCCCACAGCGCCTTCCGCCCACAGCGCCTTCCGCAGCTCGCCTTTGGGCCACCTTACGCGCCAGCTAGTGCAATGATCACGAACGCAGAGCAGCGGCGGCACTACCTTTCCGCTTGAAAAGTACACGATGACCCTCAACAACGGCGACCGAACGACGTAACAATGTACGGCGGCTGCATCTCGGGGAGATCCATGTGCGTATAACTCACTGTCTTGTCTGCCTTCGCTCGAACTTCTCGTTCTCTCAATTCCCACCTCATTCTTCTCTTCACATAAGAAAGAATAGTGCGCTAATACATTCGCCTGTGCAGAGACAACGCCTAAACAGACGGGCACGACACGACGTCTTCTACAGCATCAGAGCCCACTCGACGCTCGACGCTGAAGAGCGCGCTCAGAGCTTTGCATGCAAGACTCGCAAAAACGCATGCTACCTAGGCTGGCTCATCTTTATTTTCCTGATAGTTCATGCCAACCTCTACACTCCGCATATCACGCCGCGAACTGCAAACACCACGCAAGTTTGGCTTCCTCTCCACACCCTTTGCCACGATATCCTTTGCATATGCACTACCAGGCCTCACTCTTCGAACATTGGCTTTGGCTCTTTACGGATATCTTGCTGATGGCGCTCTCCTACACGAACTTGTGCAGGGCGCTACGGCCGTGTATTTGCCATTGATCAGGGACGCGCAGCATGTATGTATATAGACGGTTTGATTTGGCTAGACATATGTACTACAGTTACATCCGCTTCTTTCCGTTCTCGCTGATGACACTTTTTTTTTTTTTGCGCAGGGACCACCGACGAAACCCTCCCGGCCATTTGCCAAACTCGAGCATGCCGAGCAAACACAACGCTGGACCTTTTGATCCTCGAGGACTTTCGCGCAAGACTTTCCCAGAAATGTGAGCGTGCCAGGTCGTCCTAGCAATCCTGTGCAAGCGTAGAGCAAATCTCGTCCAATCACATGCCGAGTAGGCGTACAGTGCAGCACCCAAGGCACCCGGTGGACACGAGCCTATCGCGTTGAAGTAGTTCGTTCTGGGTCTGTGGTTGGGCGAAGACTTGTTACAGTCCTGTAAGAGAAGTACAACCTAAAGACGTCGGAATTGCGCCAGAAACGTCGTCATGGATGTGCAAAGGGACGCATATATGCGAGCCCAGAGTGTGCGTGACTAGACTGAGCAGTAAGAGTGGGCCCGTCCGCCAGCGCATTGCGAAATCGACGAAGGCGGATGGTAAGAACAAGAGAAACGAAGCAAACAGCGAGAGATGGAAGTAAGCTGAAGCGACTGGTGCAAGAGAGCCAATTGGTGAACGAGTGCGTGCTGACTTCTGTACAAGTGTCTCGGTGCGCGATGCGAATCCTGCGGATCATCGATTATTTAAAGCTGGCGGCATGTATTGGTGGCACGGAGGTTACTCCAGATAGAATGGAGTGCGTCGGATGGATGGGACAGGACCATTACGAGATGCGGAGGTGGTCGAGCGGCCAGTCCGAACTCGGTAGAATACATAGCGGTACGTTCTGAGCAAGAGCTGGCGTTGAACTTGTTGTGACGTCGGCGCCTCTGCGGGTACTGAGAAAGAACTGTTGGGGTCGCGATGCCTTTTCTGCGCAGGCTGAAACCAAGATGGTGATGAGGATAACTGGGGACTGAGGCGACGGAATCGTGCAAAAGGCCGCGTGGAGCAGAGATGGTGCTAAAGCCTTCTGTAGTCGACGTCGCAGACCAGTTGAAGGGAGGGCTGATAGGTAGGTTGCCGAGATCAACACGAATCTAGGGCGGCAGGAAGCGAGGACGAGGTGTATGGCAGCAGCCGGGGCGGTGAGCCGCAGGATGGAGCGTGGTGGCAGAAATCGGTTGGAGCATGCATGTACGCGTTGACAACGAGAAGTCGAGCATTGCTGAGGTCGTCTGAGGTCGTCTGTCGCCGTGATGCGAGTGGTGCAAGTACGAACCGCATTCGTAACGTCCCTTCCGTCAGCTCCTAGTCTACGCCAGCAACCTCTCCCAATCCTCACTCGTGCCACTGATCACACTCCTTTCTGCTCGCCCAACTGACACAGTTGTTATCGCTACCTCGCGTTGCCGTTCTATGTATCTCGCTAGGTGCGCCTCGGATTCGATCAAATTTGGTGACTTCTAAGGCTTCGGGCGTCAAGGGATACGTGGGTTAGGCGGTGCTGTTGATGAGCGCGGATAGGAATGCGCCTAAGGACTGCGGGCTCATGCGGCTGGTGCGGGAGCCTGTCGAGAGAGTACGCGTCCGAGGTTGATTGAGAGCCCGTTCCGGAGTGACCGCGGAGGTCAGAGTCGAAGGCACCCGCGCGAACATCTCGCCCTCTCACCGCAACCACCACCATCTGGCCTGCATGCATACTCCTCTTTCGCTCGCAGACCTCGAAGCGAACGCGGGACCCACCTTGAAGAGCTCGATGGGGACGCACAGCAGCGATACCGACATCCCCCTTGAATCATACGCGACCACAGGCGACGACCCTCCGCGACATTCGACATCGGTTTCTCCTGTTCCGCTCTCAACGCCCCTCGACCCTCTTGGTTTACTGACTTCCTCGCGTTAAGCGTTAAGGCCACGATGTGAATGTTTTCTCGATGGAGACGAGAGTATGGAACGTGGACGGACTTGATTCGGAAAAGGATGGGCGAGCGTATTCGGGATCGTTCACAGGTACGTCTTTCACTTTCTTCTCTTCGACGAATATCGCTTGTCGGACTCGCGCTTCTTTCTGTCTTGTTGTGGCCGGCGTGATCGTTGCGCTGACTCCCTGTCTAACTCACAGGTCGGCAAGGATCCTATCAATGGACGTACGCGGTACAACACTGAAAGAACAATACCATGTACTTGTCCCCACGCCGCTGCATCACGGCGTCGACCTCCGCTCTCAACGTACAATCTGGCGTATCCCCTGACCGTGCAATCCGGTATCGGTACACCAATGAATTCGACGACATGATTGAAGGTGGATGGCCGCAAGTAGTGAACGGGCGGACTTCGGGAGGAGGCGGGTGGACCATTAAGGCGACCACGGTAGTTATGTATCGCCCTCGAGAGCTCGCATGCCAGATGAGGCTAAGTATCATTTCTCGCGTTCACACATGTATGGCGCCCGATCCTGAAAGTCAATTATATTGCTCCGACTCGCTGCTGAGGGCTCTTCTCGTCGTAAGCATGCGTCCAGTTCTGGCTTCTGTTTGGCTTTGTCTTGCGATAAGATTGCGTAGTCTGACGACGTTCGCGAAGATCGAGGTTGGCTCTTCGCGATTCGATATGTTCTTATATGCACGATCACGTCAGTGCAAGTTTAGAACTACAACAAGCATGCAAACAGCTCAAGCCAGATTATAAGGACATAGGAATGTGAATCGTACGTATATGGAATCAGGATATGGGTCGGTGAGGTGTTGGTAAACAACGCATGGCAAAATCCGTGAAGTACAGGACAACTCTACGAGCTTGATGCGGCCTTGGACTAGGGACTTGAATCGAGTCCAGATGAAACAAACACATCTGTTGCACCGTACTCCGAAAGGAAAGGAACAGCTTCTTGGCTCCAACCGCTCCCTTTTGCAACTTGCAAAGGAGTCTTGCCGTCGTTATCCTCCTCATCGACGAGGGCTCCGTGCTCGAGCAGGAAACGGCAAGCCTCGACACTCCCCCTGTATGCAGCTTGGTGCAACGCGGTCTGCCCCTTCTTATTCCGCGTGCGGCATCGAAGGGCGGCGGCGTTGGACCCATCTGCCACGGGGTATTGCAAAAGAAGGTGGACGGTGTCCAAGTTCGCGGTAAGATGCAAGGGAGTATTGCCGTCGTTATCGGCATCGTCGACGTGGGCTCCGTGCTCGAGCAGGAGACGGCAAACGTCGGCATTCGCGTAGTATGCAGCTTGGTGCAACGCGGTCTGCCCGTGCTTATTACGCGTGCGGCATCGAAGGGCGGCGGTGTTGGACCCATCTGCCGCAGGGTGTTGCAAAATAAGGCGGACAGTGTCCAAGTGCCCAGAGTTTGCGGCTTCATGCAAGGGAGTATCGCCGTCATTATCGGCATCTTCGACGAGGGCTCCATGCTCGAGAAGGAGGCGACAAACCTCGACACGTCCAGACCTTGCAGCCGTATGCAATGCAGTTTTTCC
>KV424713.1:0-53635 GCA_001632445.1 Peniophora sp. CONT | reverse complement strand
TTCCGACAACTCTGCCCATGTTCCTAAGGACCACCGGGAGATACTTGCTCGTTGCCGTGCTCTGGACGTTACGCCCGCACCGCCTCGGAACTTCTACCGCCGTGACTCGTCAGACCGTGCGGTGGAGGGTACTAAGCCCGTACTCATCCAGAATGCGCGTATCTGGACTGGAGCAAATAACGGAACTGAAGTCGTGGAAGGCGACGTCTTCATTGACAAGGGGATCATTAAAGGCGTCGGACATCTCGGCCGCAAGCATATTCAGTCCTTGAAAGAGAAGCACGATATCGTCGTCCTTGATGCTGAGGGCGCTTGGTTGACGCCTGGTATCGTCGACCCGCATTCGCATCTTGGCGATGGGAGCTCTCCGTGGTTGGACGGCGCGAGTGTGGATGATAACTCGTTGAAGGGGACTATTCAGCCGTGGCTTCGGTCGCTTGACGGATTGAACACCCATGATGATTCGTATCCTTTGAGCGTTGCTGGTGGCGTTACCACTGCTTTGGTATTGCCTGGCTCAGCGAATGCTATCGGTATGTCACGATGATACTCTAGGGTAGATTCAGACTGACGTTGTATATGCAGGCGGACAGGCTTTCAGGATCAAGCTTCGTCCTACAGCTGAGCGCAGTCCGACGAGCATGCTCGTTGAGCCGCCATTCGGCCTTAACGGCTCTGACATTGACTATTACACTGCACCTCGCTGGCGCCTAATGAAGTAAGTGCTCATTCGCAGTATACCGGTGATTATAGCTGACATTTTCTCAGACAGGCTTGTGGTGCGCCGGAGTCTTTCAGATTACATGAATCTTACTGATTTTGGAACTGGCACCCACAGGAGAGAACCCGAGTAAGTGAAATACCTATGAATATTTATCAGTACCGAGCTGACTTACTCTTAGGTCGCGTCTACGGGTAAGCCTGGACCATATGATGTTGCCGCACTCGCTAACGTGACTCTTCAGCGTAACTCGTATGGACACATTCTGGGCCTTCCGTCAAGCCTACGACAAAGCGCGCCAGCTCAAAGAATCCCAAGACGCCTACTGCGCCAAAGCCTCTCAGAACCAGTGGAAAGACCTTGGCGACTTCCCTGAGGACCTTCAGTGGGAGATGCTCGTCGACGTTCTGCGCGGGAAAGTCAAGGTTCAGACGCATTGTTACGAAGCTGTTGATCTCGACGATCTCATCCGTGTATGTACCCTCTACTTCTTACTCTACCGACCGCGTGCTGATGAGTCTGATGGGCTATCTAGCTATCAAACGAGTTCAAGTTCTCGATCGCCGCTGTCCACCACGCGTCCGAAGCCTACCTCGTCCCCGACGTCCTCAAACGCGCATATGGTCATCCGCCCGCCGTCGCTTTGTTCGCCACCAACGGCCGATACAAGCGCGAGGCTTACCGTGCAAGCGAGTTTGCGCCGCGATTACTTTCGGCTGACGGGCTCGACGTTGTTATGAAGGTATGCACAAAGTTTCCTGTAGAGTATGTATAGTGCATTGATGGGTGTGGCAGAGCGATCATCCGGTCTTAAACTCAAGATATTTACTCTACGAGGCTCAACAGGCGCATTTCTACGGTCTTCCGGCCAACCTTGCTCTCGCAGCTGTGACGACAAAACCAGCGAAGGTGATCGGTCTGGATCATCGCGTCGGATACGTCAAAGAAGGTACGCGCCTCTCGTCTTTTCCTCCCTGTATCGACCAGTGCTGAGCAAGGATTCAGGCTGGGATGCGGACCTCGTTCTCTGGGACTCACACCCTCTCTCACTTGGCGCCACTCCCAAGCAAGTGTTCATAGACGGAGTCGCGCAACTGTCTAAGCCGCACACCATCTCCAAACCCGACTCCTTCCAAGAGGTCCCTCAAACGCCCAACTTCGACAAGGAGGCGAGTAAGGCGAGGACGCATGACGGGTTACCGCCTCTCGCGCCCAATAGTACGAGCTCCGGCACAGTGGTGTTCGCCAACGTGAAGAGTGTGTTCCTTCCTGATGTAAAAGGAAAGCTTGTCGCGCAGGAGTCTGAGGGCGCAGGATCCGTCGTCGTACGTGCAGGCAAAGTGCTTTGCACGTTCTCGGCATGCTCTCAGTCTCTACTCGAGGACGCGAGCGCGAAGATCGTAGACCTCAAAGGCGGGTCTCTTGCGCCTGGTCTGTCGACGTACGGTCCTCCGCTTGGACTGGCAGAAATCGTCGCGGAACCGAGCACGGTGGATGGTGTCGTCTTCGATCCGTTACTTGGACCCGTGCCAGGGATTCTTGGTGGCGTGGAGAACGTTGTACGCGCCGTTGATGGACTCGCGTTTGGTGGTCGGGATGCACTGTAAGCTCATCCTTCTGCAATCTTGAATGCATACTGATGTATGGTATGTTCTGCGTTTAGGTCGGCATATCGTGCAGGCGTAACGAAAGCGATTGTCTCGCCTCTCCATAGCGGCCTCATCTCCGGCCTTGGAACTTCCTTCTCGCTCTCCGCCCCACACCGCCTTGCTCCCTCCGCAATCATCGCCGAAACGACTGCCTTACACATCACCATCTCGCACATCGGCACCCCTTCAATCTCGACGCAAATCGCTGCGCTTCGGCATCTCCTTCTTGAGGGGAAGGGTGTATGGGGTGAAGTGGCGAAGGGCGAGAGGACGTTAGTGGCGCAGGCGGAAAGCGCAGATGTTATTGCTACGTTGTTGGTGCTTAAGAAGCAGGTTGAGCGCGAGGTTGGGAGCAAGGTCAAGTTGACGATTGCGGGTGGAAGTGAGGCGCACATTGTCAAGGACGAGCTTGCGTCCGCCGGTGTGGGCGTTGTGCTTCTTCCTGTCCGTCCGTTCCCGGCTACTTGGGAGCAGCGCCGCATGTACGTCCTCTCTTTCTTATCATTCACGTTGGTCTGGACAAGGCTGACTGAGTGTGGTATCATAACAGTCTACCCGGGCCGCCACTCAGTGAGAAGGGCCAGGTTGAGGCGCTCCGCGATGCGGGCGTCAAAGTGGCCATTGGCGCGCTCGAGTCGTGGGACTCGAGGAACGCGCGGTTCGATATTGCCTGGGTACGTTCTCCCTCCCTTCACTCTTCTCCCTCCCCATCTCCCACACAATACCCTTCTCATAACACGCCCGTTCTGATCCGTCTGCAATACAGGCTGCTCTCGAATCCGGCGGCCGCATCAACAAATCCGAAGCGCTCGCGCTCGCGTCCACCGACTTGGACTTGTTGCTTGGCTCGACCGTTCAGGCGCAGGGAGAGGGTACGCTTGTGGCGACTATTGGTGGGGACCTGTTGGACCTCGAGGCGAAGGTTGTGGGTGTTGTCGATGGTGGAAGGGGCGTTGTTGATTTGTTCTGAGGTTTTGGAAGAGGACTGGAGCGGAAGGGTGTGGATGTGCTTCGCTCAACATCCCCGCTTGTCTATCACTGACTGAACCCATATACACCATTCGCGTGATGATCGAAGTTGAAGGTGGCCAGAAACAACTCCATCGGGACATGCCTTGACCGTTATCGCCACGAATTGGCGCGGTCACATGTGGGCCTCTACATAAGATGCCTCTCGACGTAGTTCCCTCTTGCTCTCAACACTCACGATGGAGAAGGCTCCCGTCGTCGAGCATCTCCCTGCGCCCGTCGAAGGGCGCGCCCAACGCCGCGCACGTGCGCGCGGCCGTCTCCTCGGCGTACTTGCCTGTCTCTGCGTTCTACAGCTTCTGGTGCTCACGGATCCTATGGCGCGTCTGCTCGGTACTTCCGACAACTCTACACATGTACCCAAGAAACATCGGGAGATACTTGCTCGTTGCCGTGCTCTGGACGTTACACCCGCTCCGCCTCGTAACTTCTACCGTCGTGATAGCTCCGATCGTGCGGTGGAAGGTACTGCGCCCGTAATCATCCAGAACGCTCGTATCTGGACCGGCGCGGAAAACGGAACTGAGGTCATCGAAGGTGACGTCTTCATCGACAAGGGCATCATCAAAGGCGTAGGACACCTCGGCCGCAAATACATCCAATCGTTGAAGAATAGACACAACATTGTCGTGTTTGATGCCGAAGGCGCTTGGTTAACGCCGGGTATCATCGACACGCATTCGCATGTTGGAGACTTTTCTATCCCGATGTTGGATGGCAACTTCGACGTGAATTCGTTCAAGGGGACGATACAACCTTGGCTCCGTTCTCTTGACGCATTGAACACCCACGATGATTCGTACCCATTGAGTGTGGCGGGTGGGACCACGACAGCTCTAGTGCTTCCAGGGTCAGCGAACGCGATCGGTAAGCCATCGTATGTAACGATGATATTATATTCTCATGTTGGGTTTGCAGGCGGACAGGCTTTTAGGATCAAGCTCCGTCCCACGGCGGAGCGTAGCCCGACGAGCATGCTGGTCGAACCTTCCTTTGGGCTCAGCGGCTCCGACGTCGACTACTATACTACACCTCGCTGGCGTCTCATGAAGTAAGTGCTTACTACCCAGAGTCATCACACTATCGACAAATGTAGCTGACTCTTACTTAGACAGGCCTGTGGTGCGCTAGAGTGTTTTAGTCAACTCAAATACCACTGATATTCAAACCGGTATCAACAGGAGAGAATCCCAGTGAGTCAACTGGCTATGAACCCTCGCCACGAGCTAACTTACTTTGAGGTCTCATTTATGGGTGAGCACTGGCCGTGTCATATATTATCACCCGCGCTCACTTCGACTAGCGCAACTCGAATGGACACGTCCTGGGCCTTCCGTCAAGCCTACGACAAAGCCCGCCAACTCAAACAGTCCCAAGACAGATACTGCGCCAAAGCCTCGCGTAACCAATGGAAAGACCTGGGCGACTTTCCTGAAGATCTTCAATGGGAGATGCTTGTCGATGTCCTGCGCGGGAAAGTTAAGGTCCATACTCATTGTTATGAGGCTGTAGATCTGGACGATCTCATTCGCGTACGCTTCCCCCTTAGCGTGAGCTACTTTTGCGGTGCTGACGGTTTGGGGTAGTTATCGAACGAGTTCAAGTTCTCCATCGCGGCAGTCCACCACGCCCACGAAGCTTACCTCGTCCCAGACGTACTCAAACGCGCGCATGGACATCCACCCGCCGTAGCCATCTTTGCTACGAATGGAAGGTATAAGCGCGAGGCATACCGAGCGAGCGAGTTTGCTGCGCGGTTGTTAAGCGCTGATGGGTTGGACGTCATCATGAAGGTGCATCCGGTGACGATGTATGTACAGGATAAGCTGCTGACGGTTTTGTGATTGGTGTTGAAGAGTGATCATCCGGTTCTGAACTCGAGGTATCTCTTGTATGAGGCGCAGCAAGCGCATTTCTATGGGCTTCCCGCCAATCTCGCGTTGGCGGCCGTGACGACTACACCTGCAAAAGCTATTGGACTGGACCACCGCGTCGGGTACGTCAAAGAAGGTACATGAGTCTCCCCGCTCTTCAATCTAGATGCTGACGCGCAATTAGGCTGGGACGCGGACTTTGTTCTTTGGGACTCGCATCCCCTCTCACTCGGCGCAACCCCCAAGCAAGTCTTCATAGACGGCGTCGCACAGCTATCATCCCCACACATCATCTCCAAGCCCGACTCCTTCCAAGAAGTCCCTCACACCCCCAACTTCGATGAGGAAGCTTCGAAAGCAAGGACGCATGACGGGTTACCGCCGCTCGCGCCCAACAGTACGAGCGCTGGTACGGTGGTGTTTGCCAATGTGAAGAGCGTGTATATGTCGGATAAGGAAGGGAAGCTCGATGCTCAGGAAGCCCAGGAGAACGCGGGCCATGTCGTCGTACGCGCAGGCAAAGTGCTCTGCACCTTCTCGGCATGCTCTCAGTCTCTACTCGAGGACGCGAGCGCGACGATCGTAGACCTCAAAGGCGGCTCCCTTGCGCCTGGTTTAACGGCGTACGGTCCTCCCTTGGGATTGGCGGAGATCATTGGCGAACCTAGTACCATGGACGGCGTCGTTTTTGACCCGCCTTCGGGTTCTGTTCTAGGTATACTCGGAGGAGACGAGAAGGTTGTGCGTGCCGTTGACGCGCTTGCGTTTGGTGGCCGGGATGCTCTGTAAGTCCTGCTTTACCATCTCGCTCGCTATCTTTATGGGCAGGTACTGATGATGATTGCGTGTAGACTGGCATACCGCGCAGGGGTAACAAAAGCAATCGTCTCTCCTCTTCACACAGGCCTTATCTCAGGCCTTGGAACATCTTTCTCGCTCTCTGCACCGCACCGTCTTGCCCCCTCTGCGATCATCGCCGAGACAACCGCCCTCCACGTCAGGATATCTCACGTCGGTACCCCGTCAATCTCGACTCAGGTTGCTATACTCCGTCGTTTATTTCTTGAGGGGAAAGGCGCATGGGGAGAAGTTGCGAGGGGAGAGAGGACGATCGTGGTCGGAGCCGAGAGTGCAGACGTTATTGCCACGTTGTTGGTGCTGAAAGAGGAAGTTGAACGTCAGGTGGGGAGCAAGCTCAAGTTGACGATTGCAGGTGGAAGCGAGGCTCATATTGTTAAATATGAGTTGGCCAGCGCCGAGGTAGGCGTCGTGCTTCTTCCTGTGAGGCCGTTCCCGGTCACTTGGGAGCAACGTCGTATGTACGTCCCTTTTTTCCTATCATTCACATTGGTGTGGACAAAGCTGACTGGCTGTGATATGAGTACAGTCTGCCCGGGCCGCCACTCAGCGAGAAGGGCCAGATTGAGGTGCTTCGCGATGCGGGCGTCAAAGTCGCCATTGGCGCGCTCGAGTCGTGGGACTCGAGGAACGCGCGGTTCGATATTGCCTGGGTACGTTCTCCCTCCCTTCACTCTTCTCCCTCCCCATTCCCCACACAATACCCTCGCCCCTTCTCATAACACACCCATTCTAATCCGTCTGCATACAGGCTGCACTCGAATCCGGCGGCCGCATCAGTAAATCCGAAGCGCTCGCGCTCGCGTCCACCGATTTGGACTTGTTGCTCGGCTCGACCGTTCAGGCGCAGGGAGAGGGTACGCTTGTGGCGACTGTTGGTGGAGACCTGTTGGATCTCGAGGCGAAGGTCGTGGGTGTTGTCGATGGTGGAAGGGGCGTTGTTGATTTGTTCTAAGGGTTTGGAAGAGGACTTGAGCGGATGGGTGTGGATGTACTTTGCTCTGCATATCCATTTGTCAAATACTAACCGAACCCAAATACCATCCGCATGGTGATTGAAGTCTACGACAGCTGGAAACAACTCTGTCGAGGCATGCCTCGACACTGCGAGTCAACGGGTCACAAGCGATCCTCTGGATTCGCGTGGTCAACCATGATAAGTCAAGGATAGACTGGATGACAATTGAGCATAGATACAAGTACAATCCTTTCTCCTATCATGCACTTTGTACAGTATGGAGTCCATACGTATGTCTTTCGTGAAGCAAGCAGTACACGGTCAAGTCCGATATGATTAGGCTCATTTGACTTGCCGGGCAAGTGCTGTACAATGGGCGCTTTACGCCGCAGCCCATGCGACAATCGCGCCGAAGACGGCGAACAGTGCGCCCTGGTTCACAGCGTTCCTCGCCGGAGCAGCGCCGGATGAATTGCTCGACGCAGGAGCAGATGCTGAAGGCGTGGTGCTGGGACTGATGAGCGTCGCAGAGCTCGAGCTGGCCGCCGAAGCTGAAGACGCGACACTAGACAGAGAGGAAGCAGCGCTAGACACGGAAGAAGCAGCAGAAGACGAAGATACAGCTGCCGAAGAAGACACCGCGGCAGAAGATGATGCTGCGGAAGATGACGCGGGTGCAGTACTTGAGCCCGCGGAGGTTGAGGGCGTGGACGTAGGGACAGGGACGGCGAGAGTGGTCGTGAAAGATGCGGGTAAGGCGGAGGACGCTTGAGTTGGTATCAGCATGTGGGCTTGAGAGACAGGTCGGGTTATAGCTCACCGCCGGGGGTGCTCGCGCATAAAGCCTCGAAGAATGCCTCGCCCATAGGTAGATCGGTGGCGGAGCATAACGTTTCGAGGCACTGTCCCGCGAGATTGAAGAACGTCTGAGCCGAGGACTGGCAAACACAAGTCGTATTGGACCTGTGAGATACACTTGAGCCATCTTGCATCCGCAGTCAACGCGAGATCTACACACGTCGTGCCACATCCAGAAGCCTGAGCCACCTGAGGTGCACAGGTCGTTGCGCATGCAGGCGTCGCTTGCGCGTACGCGAGCGGCGCGAGCGCCAGAGCAGACAGGAGCGTCGTGAACCCGAACATGATGAACAGGAAGACGAGAGCGCGGGGAGGCGATGCCGTTCGGCGCTGGCTTTATGGGCCGGTCGAAGGTTCGGTGCTTCGCGGGCGCGTGTTCACCGCGAGCACGGGGCTGTACGCACTCCAGGGCTGTATGGGACGCGACGCGGGAGAAGTACGAATCATGGCCGAAAGCAGGCGGTTCATGACATACGAATACAGCTCATGATAGTGGCTCATGATCACAGATAGCATATGGCCGTTTCCGACAAGCTGTCTGCGTGTGAACATCAAGCTAAAGTAGATCAACAGTTCGTCTCCCCGCGCGCTTTGTTTCCGGCCACCATGGTGAAGGCTCGAACTGAATTTACAAAAATTGTACTTCAAAATCCTATCGTACAGGCGGTAGCAACTGTCTGACACCGTTTCCTCCCAAAACCCACGCACTTCTTAGACTCCCCCTTTGACCCAGCATCGCGATGCGTTCTTACGGCGCTTGGTGTTCCATGCGTTGTGTACGCAGATCCACGAGGTCCCTCCGCGCTATCTCTATGTTGTAAGGCGTCCCTGCTTTCTCAAATAATTGAAGTGCTTCCAAGAGGCATCTCTCGGCGTCGTCCAGATGCCCGCCTTGTCTGTGGGCCCTCCCTAGGTAACTCCATGCGATACCTTCACCGGTCGTGTACGAGATGTTTGAGGCGATCTCGCAGGCAGGTCTGAGGACCGCGAGCGCATCTTCATAGCGTTGTTGTTGATTGTAAAGGGAGCCGAGGGCAGTAAGAGTATGAACCTCGCCCATGCGCCCTCCGATTTCACGGTATAGGTCTAGTGCAGCCAGCAAAGCCGATTCGCCTTCGGCCAATTGTAGAACATTTACATGTAACAGGCCTATATTCTGCAGGATATTGGCCTCGCCATGACGAAAGTTGATCTTTTGGTATAATGCGAGGGCAGATTGGAGCACTTCGTAGGCCTGGTCATCTTCCCTGAGGCCGATGTAAAGATCGCTCAAGGTCTCTAGAGTGCTTGCTCTTCCCAGGTCGTCCCCGGTATCAGTGAATATATCCAGTGCAGACCAGAGCGCAGGCTCTCCCTCCTCGATGCGACCCATCGCGTTGTATAAACGTCCTAGACTTCGCAAAGTACGTGCTTTACCGCGTTGATCCTCAACTCCTGACCATATATCAAGCGATGCTTGCAATGCATGTAGGGCTTCATCACGCCGATCATTGAATAGGTACACGTCACCCAGCCTGTGCAAGCAGTTGGCTTCATCTTGCCGATTGCCAGCCGATCGATGAAATTCTCGCGCTTTCTCTAGCACAGCAACGGACTGGTTCTTGTGACCTTGAAAGTAGAGACACTCTGCCTTTGACTGCAAAAGACGGCCGACAGCAGTGGGCATCTGATCTCCGGCATGCATTATCGCCTCGGATAGCAATGTGGTATCATTGATCGAGAGGTCTCTGCAAAGCTTCGAAAACGAGTGGATGTCCGCCAATAGTTCTTCCGTTGCCAGACTGCCGCGAGTCAAGCTGAGTCTCAATACAGTCGAGATGTTGCCGATCTCCAACTGAATATTGTTTCGGGCGTACTCGGCTTCGATGGCAAAGTTATCTGAGCGGAAATCGACGAGATTGTGATAAATCTCGTATAGACGAGCGAGGAAGGGATCGGCGACAGGATGATGGGCCTGCATATATAGGCGTATTGGCGATAATACCCGAAGGAATCCGTCTTCAGAGGAGTAAACAAGAGAGCACTGCTTGAGATGTGTAATGAGGCGGCGTAATGAAGGTAGTGTGTCTTTGAAGACAATTGCGAAATCAGACATGCGCGACTCGAGCAACCCTTGCGGGAGTGTGCAGATTACACTGAGTGTCGAGATTGCGAGTGATTCGCTCTGCATACGTGGACCGTACAGCGATATATTGATGGAGATGTCGACTTGATTCAAGCGGCTGCCAGGGCCACGCGATTGCAGAAGTTCGATGCGCTCGTGCTCCCATCGTGTCCATAGAACCTCAGAAGACTCGCTCTGCGCAAGACGTGCAAGGAGAGTGACTGCGAGCGGCACGCAATCGACGGCATGCATAAGCATGAGGGAGTAATCGTTATGCGAATCACAAATTGCATCCCAAGTTTCAACGGCTGCATCAAGTGTTAAAGGAGTAATGACGGTTAAATGAGGTCGAGTCCAGGCGATGTGTGGAGGGCGGTCTGCACCCCTAGTCGTGACGAGTAATGTCAGGCGCTGGATCCCCGCTAGTTTACTGAGAAAGGCTTCAACGGACTGTGTATCGGCGTCCCAAGGCGTCTCAAGGTTATCCAAGCACAGGACGCATTCCTCCAGACTGCGAAGATGCGATAAGAGTATATCCTGCGGGAATAGACCACCTTTGGTTGCAACAAGCAGATTGAAGTGCGTAAGAAGCTCCTGTACGAGACCCTCAAGAGTGGACGCGGCCTCGCATGAGATAAAATAACGTCGGACGCCGAAGCACTCCTCGACACGAGGTTCGTGAAGTACGGTCAATGCAATGGACGTCTTTCCGATGCCGCCAGATCCTAGGATCGCGACGCGAGCAGGAGACCTGTGCAAGACCAGGTCCACGATATGGTCGATCTCATGAGCACGCCCATAGAAGATGGGTGGAGCGGAAGGCAAAAGCGCGATGACCCTGGAAGGTATTATGAGTACGTCAACGTCAACCACGATCTATAGACTCACGGTGCGTTGGCGCGGGGACTCTGTTGTGCAGTCTGGCGTAGTCAGCGCAAATGGCTCTTGCAAGTGGCCTTGTGAACATACCGCCTGCTTATCCCGGAGCTCGCCCAGTATAGTTGCCATAGCGCGCATCGTGAACGTCTGGTCTATCTGAAGTCTTGTCTGCCACGAATGTCAGCCCTAGCCGATCTTGAGCAGAGGAACTCCTCACGTTGAACAGATCAAGAGCCGTTTGCATGTTTTCGCGACACTGCTTGATGCTGTCCGAGAGGTCTCCACGATTGAGATACTCGAGAGCACGGACCCCGAACCTACGGGCCAAGCCGTCCGCTGGCCGCGCCTTACACGCGTTCAGAGTTTCGAGAGTCTGCTCGAGGCATCTGTGCTCTATTATGGTGGTGTTATCTTCAAATAATGCATAAACGCACGTCTCGAGCTCGTTGAACGGTTCTACCAGCGTCTTGGGAAGCGCTTCGCTACCGGTGGCTGACGACTCGCACTCTCGAAGTACGTTGTCGATGACCATCTTGATCTTCTGTGCGATCGTCATGACCGCCTTCCAATCTCTTTTGTACGCGTCGACCTCCTTTGTGCTTATCAGTAACCCGAACCACGTCGAGCTTGTTGAAACACACGTTCTGAATCTTCAAGAACTCTGCGAGAGCACCTGACACGATGCCGATGTAGGGTACGTTCTGTGTCATAGACGCTGCGACTCCGAGAATGTCGACTGCGGCCTTGATAGCACCGTTGGCATCTTTCAGGCCCTCACCGAAGGCTTGAAGCGCGTAAGTGATGGCGACGGCTGCCTGCTGAAAGGGCGGCTCACCTATACGAGTCTTTGGGATGTCTGCAGGAGTTTCTCCCTCGCGTCTCGGCATGATATGTACCGGCGAAGATGAGGGGGAGAGAAGAACGTAGTGTCATCCATGTAAGTGCGCACCAGTGCTCAGCGCTCAGCGCTGATACGGGCATTGATGTTGCATACAGCATGATGATCCCGCACGCAGAAGCCGTCGGCTCTTCTGGCGCCCACTTATCAAATTGAAGGCACGGAACGCCATCACTACCTCACGACCTACGCATGGTGTAGACTCGAGCAAATAAGTTGTTTATGACCTGAGAGAACCAAATACCTCGCTGGCGGCTGCACTGATGATGATCTGAAGGGACTTGTCAAGGATGGAAGACACCACGCGGCAGCGGGAATCCGGGCCGCACCGTCACAGGGCTCAGGGTTGACGCGTTGACGGGCGCGCCTGTTGATCCCTTGACTCACCCTATCATCACCTTTCTGCCGGCTTGCCAACGTCGAATGCCCAGGCAGACGTCAACGCCCACTTACAGTACCTGCGAGCTTCTAGCCTTCGTTTGCTGAAATAGGTGAACAAGGATTGTCCGATAGCTACTGCCATATGTCACATGCATTCCACACGCACAGAACACCATGGCTACAGTTCCCGCTATTATTGACGTCGGAGGTGTTTGATACTTCGATCTACCTCTCAGCTCGGGGGTGAAACCGGACTCGGCGGCAGGGCCTCTGCATACGAGGGCGGGCTCCAAGACTTCGGCCTTATCAGCTCCTGAATGTATAGCGAGCCCAGACTGACTTGAGTACGATAGTTGCAGCTGCGAGAGAGAGAAAGTCTCCCGGCCACATCCGCTGCCTCCGTAAACCTTGTTTCCGCACCATCCCACTTGCCAGTCCTAGCCAGAACTTCGCCCAACAGTTGCAAACACATGTGTTCCCATTTACGGTCGCCAGCAGCACACACCCGCTCGAGTTCGGATTCAAGCCATTGCGTTGCCTCGTCCAGTTGAGACGATCGTACCGGATGAACTTGCTCTGTATGAATATTCCCTCGGGTGGTTGAGACATGGACGCATTGCAGCTTTCAAACTCGCCGATCAAAAGTCTTCCCGCATCGATGGCCCTTGAGTCGTCGGGGCCATTCTCCAGCATAACCAAGAGCAGGGAAAATAGCTTCATGGCTACATCCACTTTTTCAACGTGGAATGGATGCAGAGAAGATCTTGTAGCCCGAATGATGTCTACGACGAGGGTGTGCAGAACATTGCATTCGAATCGCATGCACAACCATGATAGCAATTCCGTGCATCGGCTGTGGTTTACAAGGTCATCGAACCCCAAGAACAGGATACACGCGCGCAGAAATGCACTGACTGCATCATAGAACTGGTCCAATCGGCTGTACAGAACACCTAGACTGCGTAATACCAGAGCTTGTCCCAGTCGATCTCCAAGTTCACAGTGTATCAGATGTGCAGACTTGAGTGCATCTTTGGCCACTTCAGCACGATCAAGCTGACAGTAGAGCATTCCTAGCCGCCACAGGCTTGTAGCCTCATTGTGACGCAGATTCTGCTGTTGCTGGAGCTCGAGCGCAGACTCCAGTGTATCTTCCGACTTTTCATAATCGCCGAGCGCGTGCAAAATACTTCCTAATGTTGTTAGACAGAATCCCGTCTCGGCCTCGACCTCTGGAACGTTCTCCGATGACTCAAGCTGCCTCAACAGCGAGATGGCGATGTTTGTGGCATCAAGGGCATCTCGTTTATTATCCTTGTAGAGATAATTGTATCCTTGGGCTGCCCGAAGCTGGGATTCTAGAAAAGGCGAGCTGTCGAGTTCAACAGTTTCCAGCACTTCGGAAAGCAACCCATTGTCATAAAACAACATAATTTGGCACAGTTTTGTGAAGGATATGAGGGCTTTTAATGCCTTATCCATATGGGCAGGAAATCGTATCAAGTAATATTTTAACACATTTGCGATATTCTCAAGTTCTGGTTGAATGTAGGATTTCGCATATTCCATCGCGGCTCCTTGGTCATTGCCGAGATGTGTCACAAGATCGCAATAGACATCGGCTAACACCAAGAAGAGAGCATCGGAAATGGGTTGACGAGTCTGCATGTAATGACGAATATGTGATAGCACCCGCAAGTAACCACCCTCTGAAGCATAGACCAATGAACATTGTCTCAATAGAGCAATAGCACGGCGAAGGTTTGGTATGTTATCGGCGAAAACACTTTCGAAGGCCGTAATGCGAGCCTCGCGCAAGCCCTGAGGCAAAGTACACAAGACACTGAAAAAGATTCCGGCACCTTCATCGTCTTGCAAACGAGGGCCTTTGAGGGAGAGTCCAATCGAGACTTCGATGCTATTCAAGCGATTGTTAGGTCCTCGTGTGCGTAAAAGCTCTGTCTGTTCGCGTTCCCAACGTATCCTGAGAGTCTCAAAGGACTCCGTTTCAGCTAGATGGGCAAGAAGAGTCACCGCGAGCGGGACACAATCCATGGCATTCACCAATTTAATGGCGAAGTCGTCATGACAGTCACAGATCGCGTCCCAGGTTTGTAAAGCGGCATTGACCGTGAAGGGTGTGATCGGGGCCAGAAATGGCCGTGTCCAGGCTACCTGTTTTGGACGGTCAGCGCCACGTGAGGTGACAAGCAAGAATATATGAGGAAAGGCTGTGATTCGAGACAAAAGATATTCGACGGCCGACAGATCGGCATCCCAGGGAGTTTCAAGATTGTCCAAGCAAAGTAGAGTAGGCCCACATCAAGTAGATCAACAGTTCGTCTCCCCGCGCGCCTTGTTTCCGGCCACCATGGTGAATTTACCAAAATTGTACTTCAGAGTCCTATCGTACAAGCGGTAGCAACTGTCTGACACCTTTTCTTCCCCGAACCCATCCATTTCTTAGACCTCTCTTCGAAGTTCGACCCAGCCTCCATCGCGATGCGTCCTTACGGCGCTTGACGGTCCGTGCGTTGTGTGCGCAGATCCATGAGGTCCCTCCGAGCTACCTCTATGTTGTAAGGTGTCCCTGCTTTCTCAAATAGCCGCATTGCTTCTGAGAGGCATCTCTCTGCGTCGTTCAAGTGTCCGTTTTGTTTGTGGGCCCTGCCCAGGTAACTCCATGCGGCTCCTTCACCGGCAATGTACGAGATGTTCGATGCAATTTCGCAGGCAGGTCTGAGAACCGTGAGCGCATCTTGATAACGCTGTTGTTGATTGTAAAGGAAGCCGAGAGCAACAAGACTCTTCGCCTCGCCCATGCGACCCCCGACAGCACGATAGATCTCTAGAGCAGCACGGAGCACAGACTCTCCTTCGTCAAGTTTCTGAACACGCAAGTACAGTCTGCCCAACTGTTGTAATGCATTGTCTTCACCTAGCCGGTAGTTGATCTCGCTGTATAGTGCTAGTGCAGAGGTTAACATGTTCTTTGCTTCTTCAAATCTCCCTAGACTAAGGAAGAGATCGCCCAACGTCTCAAATGCGCTGGCCTTGCCCAAATCATCGCGGATATCTTCGAACACTTCGAGCGCAGACTTCAATGCCCGTTCCGATTCGTTTGCTTTGCCTAGTGAGCCATACAGCCGCCCTAAACTCCGCAGTGTACGAGCTTGTCCACGCCGGCCGTCGGTGCCAGACCACAGACTCAGTGCTACTAGCAGGGCGTGCATTGCCTCTGTGCGGCGGTGATGGAACAGGTACGTGTCGCCCAAGCGCTGCAAGCACTCGGCTTCACCTTTCCGATCATGGATGGATCGGTAAAGCTCCCGGGCATTCATAAAGACTATCAGGGCTTGGTCTTTACGGTCTTGAAAGTACAAGCATTCTGCCTTGGACTGCTCAAGTTGGGCGACGATAGCAGGCACAGTATGTCCCGCATGCGCTATGGCTTCGGATAACAGCGCTGTGTCGTAGTAAGACAAGTCGCGGCACAGTCTAGAGAAGGAATTGACGGCCAACAGTGATTGCTCTAATGGGAGAGAACCGCGAGTCATGCAGTGTCTAAGAACAAAAGCAATGTTTCCAAGCTCTGGCGATATCAAGAGCTTTGCATATTGCACCTCCTCGGTGAACCTATCAGAGCGAAAGTCCACAAGATCGCAATAACTTTCGACCAGGCGGGAAAGTAGAGTGTCGGCAATCCGATGACGTGCGTGCATGTAGAGGCGCACGGGTGACAGTACACGGAGATACTTGTCCTCGGACAAATAGAGGAGAGAGCACTGCTTCAAAAGCGTGATGGAGCGACGCAGATGGGGCAGTTGGTCTCGGAAGGTAGCAACGAAGGCAGGTATGCGGGACTCGGGCAGTCCCTGGGGAAGTGTGCAAATGACGCTGAAGAGCTGGAGGGTGAGGGGTTCATCGCGTAGGCGTGGACTGTGGAGTGAAATTTGGATGGAGATATCGACTTGGGTGAGACGGCTGCCTGGTCCGCGCGCTCGCAGAAGCTCTATCTGCTCGTCCTCCCATCGTGCCCAAAGGGAATCAGTGGACTCGCTCTGCGCCAGATGCGCAAGAAGAGTAACTGCCAGTGGAACTTGATCCACGGCGCGTATAAGCATGATGGAATGTTGATCATGAGAGTCACAAATAGCGTCCCATATTTCTATTGCCGCTTCCAACGTAAGAGGGACGACAGACGGCAAGAGAGGACGCGTCCAAGCAATACGTGGGGGGCGGTCCGCACCACGAGTAGTAATGAGCAGTGCAAGATCCGAAATGCCGGCAACTTTGCTAAGTAGAGCTTCAACGGCCTGAACATCGGCATCCCACGGTGTCTCTAGATTATCCAGACAAAGGATGCAATCTCCTAAAGCTGCCAGGTGAGATACGAGAAGGTCCTGTGGAGAGACGCCAGCTTTGTGATCTACCGTCAGTCCAAAAAGCTTCAATAATCCTTGTATGATACCGTCGGCGGTAACGACAGCCTCGCAGGAGAGAAAGAAACGTCGGTCGCCAAAGGTATTCTCAATCTGACGGCTGTTTAGAACGCTTAACGCGATAGTGGTTTTCCCGATGCCGCCAGACCCTAATATGGCAATGCGAGCCGGATGCTTATCCAAGACCAAGTCCACGATATGATTGGCTTCGCGGGTACGACCGTAGAAGATGGAAGGGGCAGCGGGAAGAGATGCGGGGACTGTGGAACGTCCATCATTGCGCGAGCCTGCGGGCAAGACCAAGGGCTGTGGGGGTATAGAAGTAGCCGCGAGAGGCTGCTATGATGATCAGCATACGCCAAGAAAAGCACTGCTAGACTGGGTTTACAATGTGTTTATCCCGAATGTCCTCCAAAGCCATGGCCATAGCGTGCATCGTGAACGTCTGGTCGATCTGCAGCCTTGTCTGCACGTAAATAGCTCAGATCAGCTGTGTGGACAGGGCGAGCAGCAGTATTGCTTACATTGAATAGGCCGAGGGCCGCATGCATGTCCGCCCGACATTGCTTCACTCTAATAGATAGTCCCGCGCGATCAATATACTCCCGAGTGCGCGCCTTGAGCAGTTTGGCCATACTCGCAGCACGCTCGCCCTGTGTCCGTCGAGTCTGGCAACTATTCAAAGTTTCGAGTGTCTTGATCAGGCATCTAACGTGTAGTGTCAGGATTGGTGGTGGCAGAATATGGTGTAGACTCGCCTTTCAAGCTCGTCCAAGGGCTCCTTCAAGACAGGCGGCAGGGCGCCGCCATCAGCCCTCGACTCGCATTGCTCCAGGACTCGATCGATAATGCCCTTGATTTGCCGGGCGATAGACATAACTTCGTTCCAATCCGACTTGTATAGGTCAACCTCCTGTGCGGAGGTAGGTCACTTCCCTGTACAGGACGCTCCTGATTGCAAAAGATTGGCGTACATTCTGTATCTTCAACAACTCCGTCAGGACACTTGAGACGATGCCCAGATATGGGACGTTCTGTGTCATGGACGCTGCGATGGCGAGGATTTCTGCGGCCGTCTTGACGGCGCCCCAGGCGTCTTGTTTCAACGTATCATTGAATCCTGCGAGCAGAGGAGTTGGAAATGTGCATATTAAGCTCGGGCAAGTAGTACGTACGAATGCGTGTCCCGGGTGCGACAGCATCAACCGGATCCTTGCGCACCAGTCCAGGTGACTCTCCCTTGCTGATGGACATGGAGTACGGCAAAAGCGAGTACTTGAATGTGAAGAGGCGGGTGGAGGCTGGAAGGAAGACGCTGGACGAACTCACCCGGTACAGCCTTCGCTCAGCGCGCCGAGCATGGAACTCGCACACGCTCACGATCTGATGACTTCACGCGTAGTGAGTACACCCCGTCTGTTGGTCGGCTAGCTCGAGTCTGCTTAGGCACGTACGCTTCGATGCGTCCTCGTTGCAAGCACCGACGAATGGCCTAAGCCACTGGCAGTTAATGTCAGCTTCGTAGACAGAAACGAACTGCTTCGAGGCTGACAGATTGGGAAGCTTCTGGCAGAGTGTTGATCTTCCCCAGTACTATCCCAGGCGTTCTGGTGTCTGGCGCTATTCTGTTATGTATGAGAAGAACCATGCATAAGTAGGCGGATCACATCAAGGTAGAAGGCAGCATCGGCGCAGCGACGTTCAACCGCGTCTAGTGGCCGGTCCGAACTCCGATCCGGACATCGGCCCTCCCGCCCTGCGCGGCGCCATGCCTGCGCGCATTCGCGACAGCGCTCACCATCTTCAAGACAAACACTCTCCGAGATGCAACTCACGAAAGAATTTGCTGGTACGACTCACTTGTCGCAAGAACATAGGCTGCTCGATACGCCTCCTGAACTTGACGCGATTCGCAATTCGCGGATGTGTGATTCCTAGCATCACCGTGGTTGAACCACAATGGTTGACCTGACATGCTCTATTGTTCCTCCGCAACCACATACCCTAGCTGCTATAAATGAGGACCGACTTTCCAAGCACGACTGCACTCATCACCCCGCCATGCCTTCCCTGAACATCCTGTGTCTACTATCCACTCAGCAGACCTGCGATTGCTGTGGAGGCCGTGGCATTCACCCCGCCTTCGCCTCCGCCCCACCCACTCTACTTGACTTCAAGCCGGCGCTGGTTGCGCAACAACTCACTCTTCTGGAGTGGGCGTTGTTTTCGAAGATCGAGGTTCGTCTTGTCTGCTTAAGCGTTTCCTTCGTCACGTATGGCTTCGCGTTGAAGCTGACTTGACGTGCAGCCGACCAACATCATCAATCGCGGCCGCAAAGTGCAGACTCACAGCGAAGGCGCAGATATCTCGACTGTCATTGATATAAGCAACAAGGTGCGCGTCAACCCATGATCCATCCCGATCGTTGTGCTGACCCCTGCGCATAGCTTGCGAATTGGGTGCCTCGCACAGTTCTTGGCGAGGAAGATGTAGACAAGCGCGCGCGCATCGTCGAGCACTTCATCGACATTGCCGACGTACGTATATCTCTCATTGATTTCCTGCGCATACTCATTAAATGCGTGATTCGAACGGGTAGAACTGCCGCAAGTTAACCAACTTGAGCAGCATGGCCGCTCTTTATGCGGGCCTTCATGCACCCGCCATGACCAGGTTGAAGCAGACGTGGGGTCGAGTTGGGAAGAAGCATTTCAAGTCGATCGCAAAGTGCTGTGCGATGATCCATCCTTACTTGGTACCCGGAAAGTACGAAGGGATGCATCGGAACGTCAAACCGCCCTGCGTTCCATTCATCGGTGCGTTCCAATGGCTTCTATAAGCTCATGCGAAATCCAAATCTGAACGACGCGTTGTTTTGCCAGGCATGTATCTGATGATTGCCGGGCAGCCGCCCTCAAATACGCAGCCGTCGGGCCACGAGATCGTTCAGGAAATCCAGAAGTGGCAGCGCACGACCTACGACCTGAAGCGTAACGAGCATGTAGAGATGTTCCTGCGCGAGCAGCTGGGACAGTATTACGTCGAGTCGGATTACTTGGATCAGAGCCGCG
This sequence comes from Peniophora sp. CONT, assembly GCA_001632445.1. NCBI lineage: Eukaryota > Fungi > Basidiomycota > Agaricomycetes > Russulales > Peniophoraceae > Peniophora > Peniophora sp. CONT. The sequence continues at coordinate 33,912 of KV424713.1, read as the reverse complement.
GGCGCGAAGCGGACATGTGAAGAGCCATAGCAAGTGTATAGTAGGCGCCTAGGTGTACCATGCGAGTATATAGGTATACCGAACATTGCCATGAGCCTCAATGGGAGTGAATGTCTATTTGGCAGCCACTCTTATATATCACTAGGCACCGACACTGTTTATGCGTGTACTTATATGATTGGACAACTCTTCGGTCGATTCGAGGTAAGTTTCCGTAGGAGGCGACGCCTGCGTCGACGACCACCACGTCCGTCGAACCGGCCCGAGGGGCCCGAACGAGCGGCAGACCGCCGAGAGGCTTCGAGCTAGCGTTCGACTGGGCTCTAACCTTCATGGCCATTTCAATATCTTTATGGGACAGCTTTCCAACAGCTTATTGTTGTACGTGATGCGCTTCACGATATGCACGTCGGACATAAATGGTATCCACCTTTGCTTCCAATGCCGAATGGATCCACCTTTGCTTCCAATGCCGAATGGAAGAACTGTTGGGAGATGCATCTCAGCTGAGTCTAGATTGGACATGGGGGTGCGGTCAGAGTACTCCGTCAGCTGTAGTGTACGCCACGGGGTGCCCGCGGGGTCGTCTGGGGTGACCCGTTCCCGTCAAGCCCGTCCCCGCGGGCCGCGGGTTTCTGGCAACCCGTGGCGTACACTAGCTGACGGAGTACTTTGACCGTACCCCCATGTCCAACCTATGCCGCCGATGTCGCCGCTAGTGCCCTCTCAGCTACAAACGGAGCATTTCATCTTCCAACCCCGTTGAACTTCAGTCTGAGGAGGCGACTCGCAGCAATACGAATACGGGAAACGAAACGAAACGAGATAAATTGGCTGACTACGCCCGGAGGGCCTGAAGCCTGTAGCGTGAGCTGCGTGCGATTCTCAGCATCTGTGAGCCCATCACAAGCTCTTCTATAGGCTTCCACGCTACATTTCGGCCGCTTCCGCGACTGTATACACATTGCTTCTATATAAGCGCGTGTCCGTACAGACTACTGATGGTCTGCTCTCAACACTGAACCGACCCCACATCCACCATGTCCGTGTCAGCTGGTACGGCCCACTTCCTACAGGCCAGTAGGCCCTACGATTCCGTCTTGCTTAAACCTCCACAGAGCCTACCTTGTTGGACTTTGAACCAGAGTCGATCGCACAACAGCTTGCCGTCATTGAATGGGCGCTGTTCTCGAAGATAGACGTTCGTACAATCTTCCCAAGCGATCTCGGCACGAGCTGACTGAACACCCCAGCCGACCGACATCGTAAAGCGCGGCCCCGAGCCTCATCGCCGCAGCGAAGACGACAATATCGACGCGGTAGTTCAGACGAGCAACAAGGTACGCTTGGATCTTGTACAGTCGATGTCGAGCGGTTCGCTGATTCACTACTGACGCAGATTGCGATTTGGGTGGCTGGTATAGTTCTCGAGGAGGAAGACGTGGACAAGCGCGCACGCATCCTCGAGCACCTCATCCGTACAACGGACGTAAGGGTCTTCTCTTCTACTCACGACGATAGCCATGCTAACATAATTCCAAGAACTGTCGCAGCTTGTCGAACTTCAACACGGTAGCTGCCCTCGTTGCGGGGCTCAGCTCGGCGCCCGTGTTCAGTCTAAAGCAGACGTGGTCCCGCGTCGGGAAAGAGCAGATCGAGGCGTTGGACGGGTGTAGGGCATTGATCGATCCCATGGCGTTCAAGAAGTATCAAGAAACGTTGCGGGGCGTTGAGCCGCCATGTATACCCTTCATCGGTGCGGTCTTTTTCTCTTCTTTCCGCAGGCTTGTTCAAGCTGAACATGGATTATCAGGCGCGTATCTCATGCTACTCTCCCAACCCAAGGATACACGCCCTTCGGACGACGATATCGTACAAGAGGTCCGGAAGTGGCAGCGCACGCCTTATAGTCTTGAACGGGATGAGCAGCTTGAGAGGTTCTTGCGTGAGCAGCTCGGAAAGTACGAGGGCAAGTCAGATGGTTTCGATGATGCCAGTCGCCAGCTCGAGTCGGGTGTGTAGTGAAGGAGCAAAGGGGCGGGCTAGAGTCAAGATGTTAAAGTTGTACCAATATCTTATACTGCACTGCGTGTGACATGAAGTGTGCCTACGGTTGACATCCGTTAGTCCATGGCTGGTTCTCGCGCGTCGCGCACTTTGCACGCAAACTCGATAAAAGCAGTCAAATATTACGCATGCGTGCTCGATATCGTCCTTGCATTAGCTTAGCGTATCCGTATATCACAAACAGTCATCCTCGCTCTCCCAACACACTCCGTAGGTAGCCTAATCGCGCTTCGCGGGTGCTGCCCCACCAGTAAGTACGCCGGGGAGCTCGTCAGAGCCCATACCGACCAGGAGGCCAACGGCTGCGGAGATGAAGGCCAGAAGACCGATGGTCGTGCCGGCAAGGAGCACGAATTGGCTAGTTGACAAATCATGAGCGTCGAGTCGTACTCAGATGTGCAAGACCAAACTTACGAGCTGACATCCTCCCTCTCGCAAGCGTTACCAGCCCAGTACGTCGACCGTCCACCCTCATCCCTGCTGGCGGAGCACTGGCAAACATAACACGTCTTGCCCGCCTTACTACCCGCCGCACAGCTTCCATGACCCGAGCAGCCGCCAGTGGCGTCAACGCAAGCGTCGTCAGTCGCGTAGCAGATTGCGTCGCTGACGATCTGCGGGAACGCTGCGACTGAGGGAGAGGTTTCCGCGCGTTTGCCGTACTTCGCCTGAGTGGAGGAAGAGGTGGCGGCGGGGGAAGGCGAGGATAGGACGACGAGTTTCAGGTCTTTGCGCGCCATTGCGCTCTCGATTGCTGCGCGAGCTGTCTGGGTCGCGAGCTCGCGCATCTCGCCGTTCAACTTGGCAAGACCCTTCAACTCGAATACGCCAAACTTGTCTGCGCCCTCTTCTTCGATAAATGCGACAAGAGGTGCGAGGCTAGACAGGAATTCCTCTGCGTCGGCGTGTGCGGCGAATGCATCGACGGTTGCCGGATAGGTCGTGGTGTATGATGGCGCAGGTGAGGCGAGGGTGGAGTATACGTGCGAGGCACGTGCGGCGAGGGACTTGAGGAGGGTGGTAGGGTCGAAGCGCGTGTAGCGCAGTGTAAGCGCCGATGGTAATGTAGACGGAATCACATCTATACTTGCCGTCAGTATTATATAGATAAACGGCAAGAAGATATTTTACCATTGATGTACTTCTCCTCAATAGTAATAACCGCTCCAGCACTCTCGCCCTCCCCAACAAATCCTCCATCAAAGTTGACTTGTCCGCCGGCAGGTGCAGGCTCGAACCGGTCAAGGCCAAGATGGTGCGCGAGCAGCGCACTTGCGCCAAGCGACTGTGCGCGGTGCGCTGGTGGTGCAGGGTGCAAATATACGGAAGATGCCGAAGCGAGTGGAAGGACAGCGAGTAGAGTTGGTAGGAGCTTCATGGTGGTCGCTGACGACGAGCGCGCGCTTCCGCACGCGAGGACGCGGAGGCGCGGTTCGAATGATTCTCACGCTGCTTGCCTTAGACCATCATCGATCATCGAGCATCCGTTAGTAAACTTACATGCTGACGCATGAGCTGTCATGTCAGGCCTCACGGCGCGCGCACGAGCGTTTCTCCCTACAACCAGCACCGGTCGTCCCACAACCCATACCATAATTTCCTGCGCGCCTATGGGCAACAGACTGACATTCACTGATTCATGCGTCACGACTTTTGGGGATTGCACCCATCCCACCACCATCTCTGCCTACCCCTAAACTGTTTACGCCGTGCGAGTGGTCGTACTTGGATATGCGTTAGCGCATTGCATCGCTGATCATGCTATTGTGTTGTAGGGTAGCCCAGAGTGTTCTCGGGATACAGGAAGTTGATGGATGGCATAGCGGAGGGTGCGATGTACCATATAGGGGCACGGTGAGCAGTGCAGCCATAGTCCTGTCTGCATCCTCGGCTTTACCATACCCTCTCAACACGCGATACGCGGTATTCCATGCTTCATGTTCTATATACACTCTCCCCCTAGCGACAATGGCTGCGTCCGATTGCGTTGGGCTACACGTTGACGTAGTCCGTGTACGCTTGTGCCCATCTGCAGGCCAGTCTGTCTGCTGCATTGCCCTCGCGGCCCTTCCCGCTCTACGAGCACCAGACCTCCTTCATACTATGAATGTCGCCAATACCTACGCATAGAGGTGCTACCCTTGAGATCGACATGCTGCCCATACGCTTCCCCTGTCTAATCACTCTCTTACCTGGCCGAGTATACTCATGTCGTGTTGGAGACGTACGATGAGTATCAGCCGTTCCGGTTTCCTACTTTCGAGTATGGGATGTTTATGCTATGAACGAGTGATCAGCAGTCACGTGTGCATACTAGTCTGAATCCGCTTTCTCGAAACACAGGTAACCGACTCCGAATCCAATTACTACGACTCGAGTATCTTTTGCAGCATCTATACATTCTCACAGAGACCACTTCAAATGCAGTGCCACCACTGTGTGTAGTGTAGGTAGTGTAACCGCGCTTTAGCGCACCCCGGCTTCGTCCTTCTTGGGGACCCCGTTCGGGAATAATGATACAACCTAAAAAAAACCTAACGGGCACTCGTTGGTCAACAAGCGTCTGCGTACGTCAAAACTTTTGACTGCTTTCCAGATGGCTTATGCGATTATCCTATGAAACGATGCGTCGTACAGACTGTTACATAGTCCTTACTACCACTAACTCCCCAGCCAAAACCATGGACACTCCCGCTACTCAAAGTTAAACTAGAACTAAGCTGGCCAAGCTTGCCTGGATAGAAAAAGAGGGAAGTGTGCGTGATTATATGGGGATGTCGTCAATTCATACTGAACCTGGATCCTATACTGGACGCCCGGGAGGACGAGCGCCTCAGTGAGCATGTTTCAGGGTCGCTATGCGACTTGATAGTCTCGTGAGGTGCGACGCGTAAACGCAGAGTAAACAAAATCTCGAGATCCTTTTCCGTTGCCTTGATCTTCTCCGTATGTTGTGCCTCAAAGAAGGTAAACAAAGCCTTCCTGAAGTTGCCTTCGGCATTTTCAAAGTCATCGAGATCTCTGCACAACAGTCCCATGTTCCGATAGGCATTCCCTCGGCCAATTGCGTACCCTACTGTGACAGATAGTAGTAGGGCAGCCTCGAGGGCCGTCTGAGCTTCGGCATAACGATATAATTGTCGATACAGGTGCCCAAGTCGATTCAACGTCTTCGCTTCCCCACGGCGGCTTCCCACCGATTGATGTAGAGGAACGGCAGCTTTTAAACATTGCTCTGCACTCTCGAGCTCATCAAGTCTCTGATATGCTGCCCCAAGAAGTTCTAAGGCCGAAGCCTCACCCAGACGGTCGCCAGTCTTACGATACATATCATGAGCAGACAGCAGCGAGTGTTTGGCATCGTTCAACCGAGATGTGTTGTAATAAAGGCTCCCCAGTGTCACTAGGGTCGCTGCCTCGCCTCTCAGGTCGCCGAGTTCACGATGTTCTTTCAATCCTTTGTTCAATAAGATCTCCGCATCATCAAATTGACCTTGCCGAATGTACAGCTCTGCCATGGTCTGCATGCCATTTGCATATCCCAGGGAATCACGGAGCTCAGTGAACACGGTTATTGCAAGACCAATAATTGTATATGCCTCCTTAGTCCGGCCGAGTTGCATATATAAACGACCCATTTTCAGTCGAGCATTTGCTCCTCCATGATGGTTTTCTAGACTGTCATATAATCGAAGTGCAGAAACAAGCTGGTCCTCTGCAGTTCGAATCCAATCAAGGTGATGACAAACATCGGACATAATCATCAAACAATCAGCCTCCCCCCCTTTTTCGTCTACTGAACGAAACAAGTGCATAGCTCTTGTAAGTGAATCGAGTGCATCACGAGTTGAGAGCGAGTCGAATTGTGAAATCCCTTTCAAAGTCCAGAGACGGGCCTCAACAACTGGTAAGGAGTACTGGCCAATGATTTCGATTGCTCGATCGAGTACGCGAGTCTCATATTGCAGTAGAGTGTGGCTGAGGACGAGCAAGTTGTGAACTGCTTTGAATACTTCAATCGGAGCTAGAACGGCGCGCAAGTCGTGGATGCGGTCCAGGCAGAGGGTGAAGACGTCAGATATATTCCCAAGCTCAGCTCGAATATTTTTCTCGGCATGATTTTTTTCGGCCTGGTAATCGTTGGCGGGAAAGGTGACAATTCCACGATAGTGGTCGAATAGGCAGATAAGGAGGGAGTCGGAGATGGGGCGGGTAGTCTGCATGTAATGACGTACCGGAGAAAGAACGCGGAGACAACCATCGTGGGTCAAGTACGCAAGTGAGCACTGCTTGAGCAAGGTAATTGAACGGCGTAAGTCCGGGAGATGTTCAATGAAGGAATCCAAAAAGATCGGCATGCGGGACTCGGGGATCCCTTGCGGAAGCGCGCATAATACAGCAAGGAACAGACAGGCCTTTTCATTGTCCCGTAAACGAGGGCTGCATAGAGATAGCTCTATGGAAACATCGACATTTGTCAAACGGTGGCTGGACCCACGTGTGCGTAAGAGCTCCGTTTGCTCATCTTGCCAGCGCTCCCAGAGCACTTGAGATGTTTCACTCTCGGCGAGATGTGCAAGGAGAGTCACCGCTAGCGGAACACAGTCCACTGCAAGCACCAGTTTTGTGGAGTGTTCGTCATGTGAGCCGCAAATTGCTTCCCAAGTAGCTAGCGCAGCATTAAGCGACAGAGGTTCGAGCGGTGCCAAGATTGGTTGAGACCAAGCAACCTGCAACGGGCGATCACTGCCCCGCGAAGTAATAAGGAGTGTGAATTGTGGAAGTTCGGCTATTTTAGACAACAGCATCTCCGTCGACTGTACGTCGGTGTCCCAGGGTGTTTCGAGATTGTCCAGGCATAGCATTGTTCTTGAGAAGGTCCTCAGGTGAAACAAAAGGTAATCATGCAGTTGTAGCCCGCTCCGGGCATCGTACACAAGACCGAATGTCCTCAATAGTTCCTGGGCAATGCCATCGGCTGAAGGCAGCGCTTCGCAGGATACGAAATAGCGCCGAGGAGCAAACATTCTCTCTATCTCAGGATGATGTAGAACCGCCAAAGCAACACAAGTCTTGCCGATCCCACCGGGACCGAGGATAGCTATACGAGCAGGGGCGCTGTATACCATGAGATTGACGATGTGGTCGATTTCGCGTGCGCGCCCGTGAAAGATCGCCGGGGAAGCAGGTAGACGCTCCATTGCGCACGAGATCACCTTCGTCTCAGAAGATGTGGCTTGTGCCTATATAATCGTAACAGTCAATTCAACCTCTGTAGTTGTGCATGGAAGATATCTGAGCGACGTACGTGTTGCCCTTCGCGCACTTCCGCTAGTATGGGAACCATCGCATGGATCTTAAGGGACTGATCTATCTGAAGCTTGGTCTGCGGAGACAGGCTCGGTCAAGTGGGAACTCGGGGGTGAAACGGAATGGATGATAAACTCACGTTGAACAAGTGAAGGGCAGCCTGCATGCCTCTCCGGCAATATTGGACTTCGTTAAGGAAATCTTTACGATTAATGCGTTCGCGAATGCGAGCCTTCAGCCGCTTGGTCCGACTGAGAGATTGTTTGTTGGCTGTTTGCGCTTGACACGCGTTCAGGATTTCTAGCGTCCTCACGAGGCACCTGAGAGGTGTGAACGGGAGTCTCTGAGCATCAAGTTTAATTAGAGCATACTTCTCCAGGCCGTCGAAAGACTCCTTCATAACATCGGGGAGTACAGCGTCGTTGTGCATCGTAGCGGAGCATTGCTGCCGGATATTATCGACGACGCCCTTGATTTGGCGGGCGCTAGTCATCGTCGCCCTCCACTCTTGCTTGTACGTATCAACTTCCTGATCCACAGTTAGCCGTGAGTATCGTGAGCGCGGCAAATATGACGCACGTCCTCAATTTTGATCATCTCGGTGAGGATCCCCGACACTATGCCCAGGTATGGCACGTTCTGCGTCATGGACGCTGCGACTCCCAGTAGCTCTATGGCCGACTTCAGATATCCCTGAGCGTCCCGTTTGGTATCTTCGTCGATGTCTGCAAGAGGGTAAGGATAAGGCGGATGTAAGAGGCAAAATTCCAAGCGGCGCAGGTTGAGTTGAGGGAAGAACGTACGGAACCGCGTCGCATGAGCGGAGCTGGTGCTAGTAGTGACTGGACCTTCCTGCAGCGTAGACATCGCAGACATGTGAAGGATGGGTGTTGAACAGGAGTAAGAGCCGCGTATGTCGATGATGGGAGTGAAAGGACAGACGGATAGCGCAAGATCGCGCGGCTGTGAACAGCAGACAACTTCGTCTACTCGTCCCCACACTGCCCAGCCTCGTGTTCCTCACCGAGGCGCCGAGCCGTACCGTATGTAAAAGCTGTGCACCTTGTGTCGCGCGTTGAAGTGTCGATGTGTTGCCTTCAGAACATGGACAAGGTAGACGAAGAGGGCCTAATACCACACCAAATGCAGCGCCTGCAAAGGGAATGACCTTGAATGTGGTGATAATGCAGACTTTGGTATCTAGTACCTGCAGCAAGGTATACATAGTACTCGCTCCATGTCAGACTGTAGTGGAGGCGTATACTGCAATTCATAGGAGCATTCGTGTCTGCTGTACTCACGTTTCCTTACGGCCGTACGCGTGTGAGATCAGGGTGTAAGAAAAGCGGCGCGCGCTGGGCGCGCGGCAAAATCAAGTCGGCCCGGCGCTCCTCGCGATCGCCAATGGTGATTTCTGCCTTCTCACAAACGACCACCTACTATGAGCAGATGCCCGACAGATCCCTCCATCCACCTCCGCCTTGCATACCATGATACATTCAAGCGTACCTGCCGAGGCCGCATGAATACAGGCCATTCTCTTTATCAAACGGATCATTATTGAATAACGCCAACGCCATGCGGCTCTAAGCTTGCATAGCGTCATGCCTGCCGTCGAACGTTCTGCGGTCCGAGCTCATATATAAAGCTTAGCACTAAACGGCGTCGCTTTGCCGCCTTTTACCCCGCATTCGACGTGAGGATGGTCTGGCTTTCAAAACTCGTGTTAGCCGCGGTGTTTGCTAGTGCTGGTACGGTTTATAGTACTCTCGTGCATACACTCTGGCTAACGCGTGCATAGCAGTTTCCGCGCAGACTGGACCGTTGGTTCCCTCGTTCACGACGACGCTTGACGTACCGACTCCGCCACCAGCCTCATCAACGTCTACAGGACCCGTACCATCTTTCAGCACAACCCTCGCGCTCCCCTCCCCGACATCTTCCTCATTATCTCCGGGATCATCCGCACCTTCTACCTCCGCCTCGAGCACTGGGTCGTCATCGACAGCAACAAGCGCGGTATCGTCCGGAAGCGCTAGCGCCACGTCGTCTTCGAGCACCGCGACCTCGCCAGCGACGGGTTCGACCCCGTTAAGCTCGGCGACAGTAATCACGCCGAGCTCCTCCGCGTCTGCACCTGGGTCAAGCACGTCCTCTGCTGCTGGTCCTGGGAAAGCATTTGGAGTGGCTGCACCCTTTGTGAACGCTGTGGTCGGCCTCTTCGCCTTGTGGCTGTCGGCGTGAAGTGTCGACAAATACTTTGGAGTACCACGAGGGGCTTAGCGCAGTCATTCATTGAAGTCCAAGTTAGGCGCGAGGGCTTTCTGTGCCGTCTTATTGCACGCTCCAATGACAATAATAATGACAATTCAGAACTCATATGTGCTTGGTAATATCATGCATGTCCGTCATATCTGCCAGACTGTATAAAATCAGTGTGAAGAAATCGCAACCGAGCACTTTGACCTCAACCGTTACAGGCTAACGCAGGTTCCAGCAGTTTCTGCCCTCGTTCACGAAACGCTGGACATTCCAGCTCCATCATCGGCCTTGTCTACATGTATCGGACCTATACTATTCTTCATCACGATGCTTGTCTTCACGCGCGACGAAACGCTTCATAGACAGCAATCTGCGCTTCACGGAACGCTGCACGGACCGTGCAGGCAGCAATACGCCCGCAAAGACCTTGCGCAAAGCTAAGCATGCATTCATATGGATGGTTAGCGAGACGTAACTATCGAGGACATGAGCGGGCATACCCATCATTCCGCTTTGTGCTATACGCTTCATGTTACTCGTGTATCTGTCGTCCCAGGGAAGAGATGACGGAGGAAAGCTCGGCTGGATGCCCGCTTGAGCCATCCTCAATTTCGCTTCTTGCATGATTCTAGTCGAGGAGAAAGCATGAGTTCATGACCGCGAGCTCCAACGTCACCAAGCACATACTGGAGAAGCTCTTGCTCTTCCTGTTTCAGTGCCTTGGGATCTTCGACAGCGTCGAGCACATTGAGGTCATAATGAACGTTCACCACTGGAATATCAGGATCTCCTGCATAGTCAAACAGCCCGGAGATGAGAGCAGCCATGACTTGCACGTCATCAACGGGGTTTGCGCCTTTCGCCGGTGGCACGTCATGTTGAGGTTGACCTAAGTGAAACCAGCGATGAGCTTCACATTGCAGATCAAGGTTCGCGGGCATACTTGTTGACAAGGGCGTGACTTGTTTGGAAAGCGTCAAGTCGTCCTTCGAACACTGCTCACTGATGGTAGCGGCTCTGACCTCTGTGAGACGGCGCATGTGGTCATGGCGTATACGCCGCAATCTCAGCACCTCCTTGAATGGAAGAGGAAGCACCGGAGTACGATCTCTCTGAGTAGTAGTGACCCGTACATATAGCGTGCCCAACGCAGTGTCGATTTCACAGTTAGAGAAGGGGAAAGGAGCCACGGCCTGAAGTGGCGGGTGACCATTCGTACGAGGGTCGGTGTGTGGCACGATAGGAACAGAAAATTCAGGTTCCAGAGGTGCCAAGTTGTGACTAGCCTCAAGTGCACGCGGACCTACTTTCTCGCAGGAGGTTCTCTGGCGCACGAGGGAGAAGAAAAACTCGTTCGTAGGCTTGAATTTTGATGGCAAACCTGTCCCCTGTATCCCCAACCTCAAGTTAGCTAGATATAGCCACACACAACGACTAATAAGTACATACATCCATAATTGGCAGAGCGATGTAATGTTTTGGTTTCATCTGAGCTGCCAAGTGTTTAGCACGATCATCCAGATGAGCCACGGATCGTTGAGGATCGAATGTGAGTATGACGAAGTCGCCAAGATATGGTACACCTGTAGTGGATAGCTCCCGAGAGTCTGCCGCACCAGGGTAGCGAAATACTGCTCGTCTGGCGGAAGCCGATGCGTTCTTTGACTTCCTCATGTGGGCAGATGTTGGATCAGTGCAAGTCGTTGTCGAGGATTATCCCGGGTGTGAACGACATCGTATATGTATGCGCGAAGGTGGCGAGTCCGAGCACAAAGCGCTGTCATGGAAAGAAAGCTATGGCCGCGAACCGTTGACAACAGATCGCCATAACCCTCGAGCGTCGAAGTCTGGCCCAAACGCCGGAGGGTGTTTCCAGCGCGTTTGTCCCTAGGTAGGACGAGTGCTGCCTCGCGATGGCTTCTGGGACCTAAAGGCACGAGTCTTGACATTCAGAAGCCTGGACGTCCCAGCTGGCTGCTGTGTGAGCACCGAGCAAACACGAAAAAAGACATTGCGCGGTTCCCATCAATGCATTGCTTTGCAGCCTCTGCTACGGCCTCTCTCCCGGCGCGCTCGCAGTATAAGGCTCAACGAGCCGGGTCAACACATAGCAGCCGCGGTGAGTTTTGGAGGTCAATTGTGAATTCGCGATTGGGGACTGGGTAGGATAGCGTCGGAGATGACGGTCAGAAGCAAGGTCGATACGCAACGCTGCGGGCACAACGTCAAGCCTTCACTCTGACCACGACCATCATGCGGCGATCCTTTATTCGAGAACACCTTGCTGCAAACCCTTCCCAACATCAGCTGGACATACTCTGAGCGCTCACGGTCATAGCTTAGCGTACGCCAGCCGCGTAATTGGCAGGCTCTGAATATCCGTCGGCCTGAATACTTGCGCCGCCCTAAGCCCCGCACGCTACCGCCGTGCACAAAGATCGGTGCTTTGGACTCTACATGGGTACTCTACATGGACAACCACTTGGGCCAGAGGGCGAGGGCGACTCGCATCATGGGTCACACTGCAAGTGCTGTACAATCCGATGAAGCTGGGAGGGTTGTTTGTTATTGTGCGAGCGCGACAAGGCCCGCATCTTCGCCACCTTTGCCCTTCTTTCGGCATGACAACGCTCTGAACCTCGAAGCTCGCGTCGGCCGTGGTATGTATTTGTTCTGTCAGTTCTGGTGCGTTGTCACTTTCGTTCACGAAGATGCTGGACATTAATTCTGATTCACACCACGACACGTGGGCTTCCCATCCGGACGTTCTCTTCCTATCATATCCTGGACCATCGTCACCCACTGAGTACCTCATCCCCGATTTCCAGTGCTGAACGATCCCTGACCGACCTCTACCACAGTATCAACGGCTACAAGCGCGGTATAATCTCGCCGGCCTCACGCCATCTTTAGGCGCAGTGACCCCGCCGGCGACAAGTTCGACTCCGTTAAGCTCGGCGACCGTAACTATACCGGGCTTGTCCGCTTCTATGTCGGCGTCGACCACCTCGTCCGCTGCTGGCTTTAGGAAACCAGTTTGATCAATTGCGCCCTTCGTGAACGCGTTGATCGGTCTCCTCGGCTTGTAGCTGCCAGCATTGCTTGCGTTGACGACTGCACGGAGGTCGAGGCAATGGTACAGCCGTTCCGACCTATGTACACCAATGACATGACGATGCCATTTACGACTTGTCCAAATCTTGTGCCCACAAACACCATCTCTTCACCTCTGTCAGGCTGTAATGAGCGTTGCTGAAATGATGGGAAAACTTCGGCGATGGCCAATGCCGCCTTGGCCAAATGCCCCTACGACTCGGAGTCCTTCGCGGCTTCCAGCAGTAGCATGTACTATTGCGTGTAACGCTCGCTCATGACATGTCATATTGGCGCAGTGAATCCATTTCAGCGCTGTAAAGCGTATCAACGTGAAAGTTTCGGAAACATCGTATCCATTGCTACAAAACGCGAGGTAACGAATCATGCTTCTACTGACCAGGCCATGATACATGAGCATACATTTATTGCTAGTGCTCCTCGTTACGGAGTTCGTCAAACGTAGCTTTGCTATTACGACGGCGAGTGCGAACTGGCAGACGCTTAGGGCGCACTTGCGGACTCATCTCGGGTGAAGAGAGCTCAATATCTCGGCTCTGGACGTTGGGAGTGAATGACATGCTGTTAGCAGCACTACTACCAGACGGTTTCTTCGATGACGCAGGAGCCCTTGCGGGCGTGCGAGTAGAAGCTGGCCCGGGTGATGTGGCCCGAAGTGGCCGTTTTGTCGTCGACATGCGAAGAACTCCCCGGCGTGATTTGGTCACGCTAGGAGACGCTGCTCGAGGTGCATCATGGTTCATCGGTGCAGAAGAAGATACCCGCGCAGGCGAAGGCGCTCGCGCAGGAGAGGGTGTTCGCAGTGCAGTGTCCGGTTCCGGCTGAATCGTTACTGAGGACGACTCTCGTGTAGGTTCAGAGGATACTACAAGGCGCCTGATGGCCTGAAAAACGTCCTTGACCGAACGTTGTCTGAGGTGCGCTGGCGACGAGACAGCTGATGACGTTCTGCGTTCAGCTGCTGCTCAGACATCTCGGTGAGCGTTACTCAATTTGGGAGGGAGACATGCGCATACATGGGCGCCGATCTTGATCAATACGCTCGGGTCGTTGTCGCGTAGTATCGACTGGTAAAGTAAGAGGTGTAGCTCCGATACCAGTCATTCTAAGCTTTGCATCCAGAATAACTCTGCGGAAGCATTTCTCAATACAAGTGGAGCTAACTAGGCAAAATACGTACTGAAGAATGGCCCTCTCTTCTCTCTCAAAACTGTGAGGGTCCTCTATCCGATCGACGGCGCCCAGGTCAAAATGTATCTGTGCCACGGGATAATCAGGGTCTCCTGCGTAACTCGCAAGCGCGAGCATCAGGGCAGCAGTATCTTGCACGTCGTCCACAGTGTTCTCGTCATGCGGTAGACTAGACGCTGTAAGATCGTCTTCTGCTGGTAGCGTCAGTTTCCTTCCTGGATGAAGAAAGATAAACGCACTCTCGGATAAGGCAGACGACGCAACATCAACTGTAGCTGGTCGAGTTTCAACATCGCTTACAGCCTCTCGCAACGCCTGCCGACGAAGTTTATGCTCGAAACGGATCTTCTCGAGTCTAAGTACTTCTTTGAAGAGAACAGGGAGTACCGGGGTTCGATCTCGTCGCGCTGTTGTAACACGTAGCCTGGCCGAGTCAATCGATGTATCGATGGCACAGTCGGGGAATGGAAAGGGAGCCGTAGCTTGCAGCGAGGGGTTCGCGTAGTTTGAGCGGGCGGTACAGGGAATGATTGGAATCGAGAATTCAGAGGCAGGGAAGGGAGAGGACCCAATCGTAGAGATGGCAGTAGTGGAATCTCCTGTAAGTAAGCCGGTATCATTGCGATCCAGCTGGCGTACGAAAGCAAAAAAGAACTCGTTCGTAGGCTTGAATTTGGATGGCAAACCCATGCCCTAAATCGCGGTTGCATGTCAACGATGTGCTGTAGCACTGGGAATACTCGACGTACGTGTTCTACCGTGAGCGCGACGTAGTTCTTTGGCGTCATTTGAGCCGCCAGCTGTCTAGCTTCGTCGTCCAGATGCGCCACAGATTGCTGAGGGTCCAGTGTGAGCACGACGAAATCCCCAACGCATGGAAGACAAGTGGAGGTCCGCCTTCTATTCGGTGGGTTAGGGTATCGAAATGCTGGTCGCTCTGAGACGGAAGTCGAGCTATCAGGTCTGCCCATACTGCAAGCTACGAAGACGGAGGGGGAGCTTCAAGAGTGGACGTTGGAGGAAGGGCCCGAAGGGGAAGCCTGAGAGACGTGACGAGGGGTTGAGAAGTAACGGACCACCACCCTTATAGATGTCCGAGGTTGTTGTACTTTCGATAAGAACAAGGCGCTGTCGCGGGAAGGCTATTTGTCCCTATTGAACAGGTGAGTGTCATGATGGTAAAAGCTCTGGTCAAGTTAGAGCCTCGCGCCTCGTGGCTTTGATGCAACCGCTCTCACGACTCGCGTCGACATGACCGCCGCTTGTTATTTGACCGCCACCATGCCCCTCATCTGGTCTTCTAGTCCTAAACTCAAGCTCATAAGGCGCAACGAACAATGTCTATATATCTAAATAGTACTCAGGTCGACTGGGAGCCAGGTAGATCGGGGCCCGCAGGTTCAAATGACTACACGCGGCCAAACTTCCTGAAACTCCGGGGACCCCGACGAACCCATGCTAGCACCGTCGGTTTCTATACGGATGAAGGCGATGTACTGCCTAGCTATGGCTGTGAATATTGCCACTGCCTATGCCGCGAATACAATCGACAACGATTGGTGCAGGTAGTGGACTCGTACACAGGATAGAATCGACTTGTTTTGGGATTTTTTTGTATTGTCCGTTTGACATTCAGGACAATTAGTGTTCCCCCCACCCCAGAAACTGTCTGCGGACTTCTACGGAGCTAGACCGTATTCAATCTGATTTGATGTCATGACTGCTATTGTGCTGTTCTGGGCAGACTACGTATACCCACTGATATATTACTCAGACATCTTGACCTCGTTGCGTTAGCGTGTAGCCGTTGGGCAGTGCTTCTCTTCCCTGATTCTTACGAGAAGGTCTGATGATCTTTCTATGAGGCGTACGTATATATCCTGCTTGGACCTTGGACCCGACCTGTGCGTGACCGACCCCGACTTTGACGTAGCGCTTTTCCCCCACCGTGACCTTGTCCTCCCGTCACTGACTTACTCTCACAGATGTCCACATTTCCGAAAGCTTTAGAACCGTATCATCTTGGTGCTTTAGGAGATCTTACACCGTGTAGCATCTGCGCTGATCCGGGCCGTCGTCGCAAGAGACCTTTCAGACATCCTGCACCAACAGACACCTCGAAGCCCGTGCTACCCGGAGAGATACGGAAGACGTTCTCATCTGTTCTCAACCCCTTTGTAAAGCACTTTTCACCTAATATACCCCTCGGACATGGGAGGGAGCGTCCATATATCGTCCTCTCTGAAGCTGAAGGCAAAGGACGTTTGACTGCTCTTGGCGCTACCTATAAAGGTTACCGTGGCGGCCAAGGTGGCTTGCACAACATGCCTGAGATGGTGCAGTTCTTCTCCGTCGAAGTTGCTCAAATTCTCTACACCAATGCTGGTCTTGGACGTACGTATCACACCATTATCACAGACCCTTGGATTGTGTGATGATCTTTTGCTTACATTGGTGATCTAGGTGGGCAGCGATATGATTACCTGACCCCGACGTCCAAGTTTCACTTTCACACCAGTCGAGAATGGCGCGGCGATCATAGGCAATATGCCATCGCTTTACCATATACATTGTCTGTGCAGTCCGACTCCGATCATCCGGTATGGACGCAGGGCGATCGAGGAAAGCAGATAGCCGTCACAGTCGAATCGGACGAGTTGGATCGGTTCAGAGAGATCTGTGATGGCCTTCAACAGGCGTGGAACGATGCTGAAGAGGAGGAGCCAGATGTTGTACTTGACATGCTTGATGCATTGAAGGTATGTATACTCGCTCTCGCTGGCAATATGGGTCGTTAACGGTTGCAACAAGTTCCACCTGAAGAAAGAACTAGGGAACGGAAACGAGATAAACGTAGCACGGATGGTCATTGAGGGGGTGAACAAAGCCATGGTGAGCACGCAGCAACATCGCGCTCAGCGAGCTGAATGGACTCGCGTCCATAAACGAACTAACTTCGTGAGCAGGACGCGTTGTTATCTGATGCTGGCAAAAAGGACGTTGCTGAGCCCATCACCCGTCCGCCTGCGCATATCGCCCGTCCTCAATCACTCAGTTCAAGTCCAGAGGTCCAGAGCAATGAAAATGTACCTCCTTCCACTACGCATGCAAACACCGAGACCCCGGCTTTGACACAGTCGCATGTTCCCGACTCAGGCGCATTCACATATGCTGGTATGGCTCGGCAAGGTGTCACGGTTGCAGGTCCGCTTGCCTCTACACCCGCCACTATGGCCGGGTTGGTGCTGCCTTCATCCTCATCTCTGGCTCTGGATATGACGCCCCAAGTGCTGAGCGGTGACTCTACGTTCAGTCCCGGGGCGTCTTCTTATGCAGCAGTGTTGAACCAGAAAACCGACTCGCCGACGTCTGCAAACGAAATTGCTTCTTCTTCTCAAACTGGCGAGTCCTCGGCTAATGACCTGCCACTACCGACGGCGAGAGGGCCCTCCACCCTGAAAAGGTTCGAGAATAACTTGATGAATCTGGTCAGTCTTGAACATAAGTATGTGGGTGTGTATCCGATTGCTGATATTGCAATAGGGATCAAATATAATGGCTCCCATACGTTCACGCTCGTCGTCAAGGGATGAACAGGGAGAGAAGGGCATTGATGCAGGCCCTTTCATCTTGCCAGCAGGAAGGCGATATAAAAAGAAGGGCCGGGCGGCATAGATCACGGATACACTTTGACTTATCGATTACGTGCTATTGTCATTTACGTGCTCTATGTATCAGAACTTGCTAATATCGTGAACAACAAAGAAAATGTGCCCGCGTCTCTTCCCACTGATTCCGCTTGGGGCTCGCTCGTTGGCGTCATCGTCCTGGACAACGCACATCAGGAAAACCCCCGACTGCAAAGCGATGCTAGCACCCCGATAGCCTAGACATATGTTATATGAGTCGATATAAGTCAACTAAGTGCGCTAAGCGAGCACCAAAGCGCTTGCGTGCCTGCGATAGACGTCGTTAGTCGCCTAGGTCAAGTGCTGCTAACGATCCGAGATTAATTGAACCACTCAATCCGGGTGATTTGGTTCGCTGATCTCGGTTGATACTCGGCACAGTGAACTTACATGTGCGAGGAGAGTGGCTACTTACTCGTTTGACACACTCTCGCCACTACTATCCCTCGCGTCGTCGTGTGCCAGGTCACGTACTACCTCCACAGATGTCGTGCGACATGCTCTGATGCAAGGGCTATGATCATGCCAGTACTCATATCGGGCTACACCGTGCAGGTTGAGTTGAATGGTCCCCCTGTCGCTGACATACAAGCTGCAGGGACTCCGAGTGCATGAAGTCGAAGCCCAGTCGAACTTGAAGCCGGGAGCAAGAAGCGAGAGGCGTGCGAACCGTGCAGATCGGACCGCGCTCACCCGACACGCGGTCGGTTCGACTTCGCATCCCACCACCATCATGCGGTTGCGCCTCTGCCAGCAAACTACACGTAGCTCATCCTCTTCACCCTTTCACTGCGCTCTTTTGGCTGCTCAAGGTCAATGACTTATCCTCGCCCGTGGTGCCAGCATTCTAGGACTCGAGAGCACATCGATGCTGCTCTCGCTTCGTGCGCGCCCTCGGCTTCCTATGACGAATGTGAGAGTCCGCCGGGTATTGCACGGTGACGTCCGCACTTCTCGTACCTCCTTTACTATTGACTTATTATATACACTAGGGCATCAGTTTCGACTGTAATGTGCAGCATCGAGCACACGCGGGTCAGCACGCACAACCCTCCTGTTGCTTGACCTTTCGCACTCACACTTCTAATGTGGATCGCGTACAGACAGAAATTAGCTGGACTTGTATCCCGCTCTTCTACACACACTCCTGCAAATATAAGTTCCGGTATGTGACAGATTCCTTCCTCGGCGAGTAGATTCCAGAACGCTGACCACGAACTCGCAGAACCTCGCACAGCACATACTTACCGGTCGTGCATGTGGAGATATTGGCTGCCCTATCTAAACCTATAGACACTGTACATTCCATCGGTTTCTTGCTCATGCACAGCATTTCTCTCTTCCTGTACATGTTGTGTATCCCCAGGTCTTCTGGTCGTCACTAGTAGTGCTCGCATCGTCAACCCCTGCCCACTATTCCTATGTATCCACGTTTTCTGCCTCCGGACTTGTATGTGCTTGTACAACTTGTAGTCTACTTACTCAGTGAAATAATATGTTATTTGCTCGTTTCTTATTGTCAGCCAAATGAAGGAATAATCGACAATCGAAGAGCTGCATAGCAGCTCTCAAGCCGACTTTAGTAAGTGGTTAGCTTGTCGCTAGGTCTAAGACTTATTCTAATTATCGGGGACCGATCTAGCGAGTCTAATCAGGCCCGTAGAACCAATCTAGCCTAATTAGACCCAGTTAGCAGATGGGGGTTTCCCAGATGCAGTGCCACTACTGTACCATAACAAACGATAGCCCGCTTCAGCCCGTACTTGTCAAGAGATCAAGATGTACCGCGATATATTGCCGCATGGGCGTATGCATGACGCCGGGACACCGTCTCGGGACGTCAATTGCCGGAATGACAAGGGACATACACGGAGAAAATGCGCTGTTCATGCAAAAGAGGACGACAACGCAGACCGACAGTGTTTGAATGCCGTAGAGAAAGCTTATGATTGTCACGACAGTGCGAACCGCCGGCCCAATATGCTAGTGGCCATGCTGTGATCATTCGTTATACTCCTAGACGTAGTTGTAGTCTTCCTCTCGGAGGTACTACAGGACCAATCGGGGATTTTATGCAATACACGGTAGCGTAACATGGTAAACCACGAGCTTGAGCCCGACCATAGAGTGGTATCACGAGTGATTCAAAGAAGACCTCTCAACGTTTCGCGCGCTGACAAGAGAAGATCAACAAACGTCATGAACACAGGCGGCATGTAGTGAGCCGCGTGGTAGAGAGAAGCCATTTCTCGACTCGTGATATGCTTTAGGTGTAATGGTGGGGAATAAAGAAGCACGTAGCTAGCAGGTGAAAGCGGCTGCGATGAGGCTCCGCAATCATAGACGTAAGGCCAAGCGGATAGAAGACCTGTACGAGGTGCACAATGGTCGAAAGTGGCTAGCGGCATTGAGCAAGGATTCCCAAAGCTACTGCTCTAGCGAATGGCACAAACCAGATGAGTAAATGGCGGGTCAGGTGAGCGTACCGCGAGAACGCGACTGTATACCATACGAGGACGAGGGAAGGTCACGTATACAGTTCTCCATTGGGCGGAGTTGGAAAGTCAATCAATGTGGGCCGCATCCGTACGTGTACTAAAGAGAGCCGTATCCCACCGAGATGTTCTCTCACCCATACAATCAATGTCGGGCGCGGGGCGCGGCGCTCGCCGAAACCTTGTGTGCCAGTTTAGGTTGAAGTTCAGAGCTGCTCAGAGCCCAGA
Organism: Peniophora sp. CONT; assembly: GCA_001632445.1. NCBI lineage: Eukaryota > Fungi > Basidiomycota > Agaricomycetes > Russulales > Peniophoraceae > Peniophora > Peniophora sp. CONT. Next base: position 13,556 of record KV424713.1, on the reverse strand, counting down.
TGGGTATCGCGCAGTAGGCACGAGATTTCAAGGACGAAGCATTGTATCGATTTGGGATGGTACAAGAGCTTGTAGCACTACTACGCAAGATATGACGGATGCGCTCTGCATGCGGATAGCGCGGGGAGAAGCATGGCTCGACGATGCGAGCGGATGACCGAGTAGACCGCCAGCAAGCCTACTGGCCTAGCACTTCGCAAACAAGGCCTTAGGAAGGTTGACCGGCATTCAGAAGCGAGACCAAGATGAGTGGCTGCAGAGAGCTTCACGCCTCGAGGCTCGCTGCATCAAAATGAGGGGAGAAGTCAATCTGGCATGTCAAGCAACCGAACGGTCTTCCTATTTGGGAACTCTTGAATTGTAGATGCGAGACGGCTTCTGTGGGCGCCTTGGTGCCTATCGTACGGACACGTTCGTGCTACCCCATGCGTGAGGACAAGCTCTCAGGCGTTAGCAGCCGTGACAGCGCCACAGGAACGTCGAGAACAGGGCGGTAGTCCAGTCTAGAGCGACGTGCTGGCGCGGGATGTGGGTCTGGCGTGGATCTCTGCGAGTGCGTTGCGACGGATGCGGTGCTGGAGGATTTGGGCCGTCGGGATCCCTATCGTGCTAAGAGTACCAGCAACGAGTCGTGCACGGCGGCCTGAAAGATACGGCGGGGGCCACCCAGAAAGCGCCGAGTGCAGCGACGAGCGAGAAACGTTAAGGCGCGCGCCTCGGACCAGACATGATAGAAGACACTGAAGAAGACAGAGAAGACAGAAGAGAGCGACGGTCGTGCGATGAAACCGCCTCAGGAGCCGATGCTACTCGGATAGCGCAGTAGGAGAAGGAATTGCCTCAGCGAGATACAAGGAGCGGAAGGCGCAGTGGTGTGGGTACTAGGTTCAGGGCCGGTTCGAGGTTGAGCTCATCGTTCGAGGACGCGTTAACACGATCGCGATCTGGGAGAAGTCGGGGAACGCGCCTACTCCCTGTATTCACAGGGCGCGTATCGCCAGAGTACAAACCAAAGGTTCTCCAGATATGTGATCCGCCCGTGGGTGTGCGCCGGCCGGACACGGGTGGAGGAAGGCGGCTAAGCTGTAGTGAGAACCGTTCAAGACGACCAGTTACGGACGCGGCGCAGAAGGGCACAAGGGTAGATGGAGGCTCAGTGGTTGTTTGTGCCGATGGTATGAGGCAACGTGCGCAGAGGAATACAAAACTTCAGTTGACGAGCACGAGGCAATGCACGTGCTGTCTATAACCACTTTTGTAAGACGAAGGCATGTAATCCGTCTGCGAGATGACGTGCTGTGTAGTGGGGTCACTTCGGATGATCGAAACATGCAAACAAGTCGAGGCGGCAGCATCCGTGAAGCGCAACCAAGTTCTACCACGGAAGACGAGGGTCGTAATATGCGCACACATCCATACTCGGGGACAGAACTGGGAGAGATTGGCATTGCACCGCCCGCGACCGGGCGAGGTGAAAGGGTGTGTTATCGTCGATAGCATATGAACACGTTTGGTATTGACTGTAGGGAACGTGTCGGGTATGAAAGGTGGGCGTATTGCTGCTCAGCCGTATCCAAGAATGAAGTGGGTGTCGGCGATCCTGATAGTGTGGACATAAGATTGAGGACTAGATAGGAAGTCGGATCTTCATTGCGATGTGCGTATTAGGATCTTGCAGTGAGGATGTAGCGTTCGAGGTCTCCTTCGTGGGCGAGAGAACTGAGACTGCAAGACGATGGAGGCGAGCCGCGAGCCGAGTCGAGATCCAGGCTTCCGTCGATCCAAAGAAAACGGGGTGGACAGGATGTAATCATGTAAACGTCTTGGGCAAGTAACGACAGATATAGCTACACCAAAGACCATGCGCTGCTGTGGCGAAGATTTGTAGCGACCGAGAACTTCCGATGTGAAGCCTGCTGAAGCTGCGCGCAGTGGCCTTTGAAATGCAAGGCGCTTCACAGCCAGTGGCAGCGAAAAAGTCGATGGCTTCTCGAAGAGAACGAGGACGTGGTCGAGGGCTTATCAAATGATTATTGGCAAAGGGTGGCCATGCGAGAGTGCGAGAGAGAGCTTGAGAAAGAGGTCCGCGAGCTGAGAGTCAATGCGCGTATCCAGCTCCGTTTTCGTTTGCCGATTGATACATATGGTCCACTGTAGTATCTAGATAGCCCACGATCGAAGTGGATCTGGTGTCGACACGCTGTATTTGCGTTGTGCATCGTGTTCCATAGTCGCGCCGACCGCATGCAGGGAACGTGGTTGATGGAAAAATCGCGGCAACGTATCCTGTATCTGTTATCCATGGTAGATAGTTGACCTCGGAACTTGTCTAGGATAGTCATGACGGTCTCGACGTAAATCGAGGCCGGGTGAAGTGCATTAGGCCGCCGAGGCGCGATATTCGAAGAGCAAAGAGGAGCCATGCGTCGAGGTGAGGAAGGTGCGAGCGTAGCGCCACGCGGAGAAGTAGGGCGTCTTCGAAGACCTAGAAGATGCTCTTGACCGTCCAGAGTCGTTGCGAGCGCTACAAGGCGCTACAGACAGACAGCGGTTGAGGCCTGAGTGGCGCGCGCTGACCGAACGCTGGGAATGACAGTGGGAGGCTGGGACAAGCATGGAAGGCAATGGCACGTCGATCCGCACATCCGGTTATGAGCCGTAGACGCCGTCTGTCGATGTCGGTGCCGCCGGTAACGATCGACGGCGGGAGAAGCTCGGGAAGGCAGGTTGCAGATCATGAAGAGGGTCATGCAGAACGCGTCTATCCTCATCGGGGCCACAGAGGCAGCGTTATTGCCTGTTCAAGAGCCGGCGGCTGTCGAAGTGACACATCATGAGGAAGTACGATTCCTTCATCTAGTCGAGGATAGATTAAGTGAAGATGTAGACGCCGATGCTGGATTAGAAGGTGCGCCACTGAGAACCTCGGAGCGATTGGCGCGTAGAGTCGGAAGCCTGTCGGCGTTCGACCTTCGGATGGTTTGAACAGGATGGGATAGATGGCGAATGATAGATGGGCGAGCGACATGGTTTGAACGTAGTTCTGACTTGCGCAGTGATGCAGGTACGGGATCAAGTATGCTAGGCATCCGCCAACGTCGAGGTTGTGGAGAGCAAGGCTTGAAAAAGCCGGCAAAGTTGCAGCAAAGTGCAAAGAGCAAAAGACGGAAGTATCGCCACCCGCCACACCCGCCGCCCGCGCCCGCCGTCAACCTCAATCATCAATGTCGCGCACACGCCAGCTCGTTCGGCCGTATCAGCCGCCCACGCCGAGCCCGATCCCATCTTCGTATGTCGTCCCTGGGCGCTGGAATCCGTCCCCCACGCCTTCTTCTCCAGGTACACACGGGCTTGTTGCGCACGACATCCTGGCGCACTGTTCCCTGGTCTACCTGTTCGGAGAGCGCCGAAACCTTGCTCATCCTCGCTCGCACGAGGCTGAACTCTAGGCTCTTTGAGCAGATCATGTCTCCTCCTCGAATCGCGAGCTTGCGAACAGCGATCGCATGGAGGTCTAGCCGTTCAACCGGCCGCGCGGGGTTGACCGAGAGATTAAGAGGGTCTAAGATGAAATAAGAAGGGAGGGCACAATGAAGAGTGTAAAGAAGCCTTGTAGACGCGTGGGTATGCGTGATCGGGGCATTCCAGTGTTTGGAAGGGAGGAACTTGAGGGGACGCGGGAGGGGTGGTGGCGCCGAGAAAGATGCGTCTAGTCTGCTCTCGCGCCTGGTTCGCTTCTTGTTTCTTTACCATCATCACCTTGCTCTCTTGCGCTCTGACTCCAGCTTCGCCGTACGGCGACGCTCCGCGCATAATCCTCCCTCTTTATACGGCAACTCCCGATGGCATCGAGCTCAGCCGCGCCCGCGCACCAGAAGCCGACGTGCACCGATACTTTCGTTCGTTCGGTCGCGGACGTGCACAAGATCTTCTACGCCGTATTACTAGGCAGATTACCACTTATCACTCGCCGACTCGATGCGGCCGAGAGGGATGCCTTGCGCACTGGGTCAGTACGCTTTCCTTGTGTTCGGCCTCGGGCTTGGCCTCGAGCTTTGGAAATTGGTGTCGGACTTCGAACTTGAGCTCGGCTAGGCCGACTAAGCGCGTGTTCACCCTGGATTTGGATCCCTACAAAATGTGCCCCGCATATTGTCCCCCATACATATCGCATGTCGTAGTGCGGTTCGTTGCGCGCGCAGTGCGCCGGGCCGGCTACGCGCGTATCCCCTACGGCGGCCCCGAGCGTGCGCGTCGTCATATCCCCGTCGTCTCCTTGCCATCTCTCTTACAAAGCAGTTTATGCGGGGGACATGCCCGTGCACATCATTTCATTATATTCTCAATACACTCTGCTTGCCCTACCGTTGGATCAAGCGCACCCCCAAAGTTATCCACATCCTCCCACATCAGTTCCTGTCCTTCACTTTGCGACACCCGATGCGCTACCCTGTACATTATTGATCCTCGAATTCGTCGTGTTGCAACCATCCTCGTACCTGTTCTTACATCATCTGTCCCACTCCTCCGGAACACTGCTCGACTCGACCGATCAACTCTCTCGACCTGAACGTTGAACAATTAACTGACAACTACTCCACAGATCTTGCTACGTCTGGGAAGACCGTGGCCCACACAGCGTAACCGGTCTCGGCATCGAACGCTTCACCGAAGGCCGACACTGGTCCGCCTCTCGCGTCCGGTGGGTTCAATCTCATCACCTATACGAATATTTCTACGATGCTTACGTAATTTTTGGAAGCGATGACTTCCTCTATTACTATGAGCGCTATAAAGGAGGATCCTCAACAACAAACCCATCTTCGTCGTCAAACGACTCCGATAAACCTCCCCGAGGCTGGGATCCGTTGGTCAAGCAAACTTATTCAGTCTACGTCAACCCGAACCCCGGTCAACCCGAACCCAATCCGCCGAAGAAATGGCACTTGACGGCGTATTACACAGAGTCGAGTATTGATGGGCTGAGGGCGGTGAATAGTCTCCCAGAGTGCTCAGACTTGAATGTGCCGGAAGGGATGTTCAGGTGCAGTCGGAGCGTCAAACCGAGAAGTAGGGCGGGAAAGGCAAAGGCTGCGAGGGAGAGGGCATTGAGGGAAAAGAGCGGCGAGTCTGGGATGGGCGCGACTGTGGCGGGCGGGAGTGCGGTAAAGGTGAAGAAGGAGGAGGCAGCTGCGGGCGCTAGCGAGAAGGCGGAGGAGAAGAAGCCGGGCCGGCTTGTCAAGAAGCCGCCTCCACAACAGCAGACGCAGCCGATCGCGGGGCCGAGCAGGGTCAAGAGCGAGCGCACGTCGCCGCCGCTGAGGGATTTGAGAGTCGATACGGATCTGGGTCCCGAGGTACGTTTTGACGGCTCTTCTTTGATCTAACAGAAGTACTGACTTCCTTAGACGCGCACCCCAATTGCGCCGCTCTCGGCCCCTCCTGCAGGTTTCAATAATCGCTTGGCAGGCTCAAATATCGCTAGCCCAGCGACGGCGCACTTCGTTGGCTCGAATATTGCGGGTTCAAACATCCAGAGCCCGTCTGCTGCCCACTTCTCAGGCTCGAATATCGGTTCTGCGTCGAGTCATCTAGCAGGTTCGAATATCCAGTCCGGCTCCAATATTCAGGCGAATCCGAGGCCTCTGCCTTCGCACCATTCTCTTTCGCTGTACGACCCAACAAACCAAAACTCAGACACGAACGCCAATAACGCCTCTGCATCGGCGCCTCAACAGGATCCATCATACCCATTCTCGTCTTCATCTGCATATGCATCCACAAATACCCAGTCTAACGCATACGCATCGCCCATATATCCTTCCGCACCACCGAGCACGTCGCCGACGTCTGCATACCCACCCAGCGCGACGTCACCAACATCTGGATACTTCGGCGGCGGGTCACCACAACCTTTTGGATCGCAGGGGCACTTCCGTGCTGACTCGAATCAGCAACAGCAACAGCAGGGTCATTTCCGTGCTGACTCGTCCGGCCAGCATCAGCAGCATTCTCAACAACATCCCTTCCGGCCACCTTCGCAGCAGGCGTTCCGTCCCACATCATCACTCGCGGGCGCGCTCGATCCTGATGCTGTCGGCAACGCTTCCAAGCCCGGCAGTAGGCGCAGCAGCATGAACTACGCTGCACCTTCCTTCTCGGCCGCCGCGCAGCGGATGGGCTCGTTCGTAGGCATGAGCGGGCCGGGGAGTAACCATAGCTTATCTCCCTCACCGCCACATACGGGCTCAGTCGGCTCTATAGGAGGAGGCGCAGGAAGTGGATTAGGCGTCGGAGGAACGGGGACCATGATGCCGCCGCCCTTACCGCCGCTCGGCGTTAACGCGTCGGGGATGGACGTCGGGAGCGTGGACGTGTCGATGGGCTCCACTCCTGTGCCGGCTCCCTCATCCTCGAGCCTTGATGCCGCCATGGGTCCTTCAGGTATGGGCGCGGGTGCGAGTGACGGCTTCGCGCACACCCAGGCGGGGTCACCTGTGCATCGTTTCTCGACTGAACACACGGGCGCGGGTACGGGTGACTTTACGGGGTTCCCGGCTCCGGCGCCTGCACCGCAGCCTCACGCGCCCGCGCAAGAAGACACATTCAGTGTTTCTTCCACGGGATATAGCGCGGGATATGGGGCGGAAGGTCCAGCGTGGGGTGAACAGCAGCAGCCTCCACCATCGTATAACGAGTACGGTGGCGACACGTACATGGCCGACGCACACCACGTCTCCAATCGTTCTACGTTCTTCCCGGCTCAATCACCCTTTAGCGCCGCGCATTCAGCTTATGCGCCCAGTCCAAATCCGAGTGCGGCATACGTGTTCGCATCACCCGCTCCCAGTGCGCTAAGCCTGTCCTCAGGCTCATCCGGAAATAGTGGACAACGACCCGGTACGGGATATCAAGCTGCTGCGGGATTCGGCGCACATACACCGTTCAATTCGCATACGCCGTTTCAAGCTGGCACGCCGTTCCAAGGTGCTGCGACTTTTCAATCCAATGCTGCGTATGGACAGTTCGAGAAGAGTAATACTCCGTTCTCGCCTGTTACTTCGTTCCAACCCGGCGCACAGTTCGTGCCGTCGTTGACACGCGTGCAAAGAGGAGGGAGCGAGGGTCATTTGGTCTCGCCTACACATACGCAGGGACCGTTCAGCTCGTTGAATCCTAAGACCGCGCCGTCAAATGCGAGTACTGGACAGCAGCAGCAGGGCAGCCCGGGCTTGGTGACGGGTTGGGCGGGCGAGCGGCGGGCTGCGCTAGCGCCTCAGTCGACATTGAGGCGGTTCACGCCGTACGCGAAGCCACGGGATCCGGTGGATGAGGCGAGCGTTAGGGCTTTGGGAGGGTTTCCGGGGGTGTAGGTGGAGCTCTCCGCAGTAGGGGAAGGAGATGAGGAGGCGTTGTTTTGTGCGATGAACGATAGGAGATGCTGTAATCTGTCTTTCTTGCTGTCATACGATGACTGGGTTTTGTTGTTCTTGCGTGTATGCGTTTGTGCTTGTCTCTCGCGCTCTCACAGTTGTGCTATAGCTGTTATTGACCACTGCTACCATCTACCATCTACCATCTACCATCTTACCATCGATTGTTACGGAAAGGACTCTGGCTGTGTTGTTTGCCGAGATACCGATACCTAGGGTGCTGTTGTATACCCGATGTCCAGAAACGATCTTCCTGCGATTCGTTCAAGGTTCGCCTAACGATTCTCTACTTTCGATGTGCATGTTGCCGCACGGCTATCTCTACAATTTTCTGGGCTTGTAAAGCTGGCGCGAATACCTGATATAGGAAGCAGCCAGATACATACTGATTAGCAGCTGTGACTGAAGGCAATTGAACAAAAAATGAACTTTAGCAGCACTTGGTTTCGATCCAAGGACCTCGGGGTTATGAGCCCCGCGCGCTATACCAGCTGCGCCATGCTGCTGTGAATGTAAAGCGCAAAACAGCATCAATAATGCGTTTAGCTACCGCATCCGCGATAAAAGCGATATTGATGAGCATAACGCTGTGTCGGAGTCTGCTTACCCGCTAATACACCAGACGATCCAGAACAGTATACGCGGCTCTTGATAAGAACCCTTGTGAATTAGGTCCTGGGCTTCCCACCGATCTCACCCCGGCGTACACTGGCCTGGATGATTCTGCATGTAGGGTTCAGAGCGCTTGTCTTCCTTCGTCGCCCATTGGTGGATTCGTGTGAGGGTTCTGTCTGTTTGCGCTTCGGGATCCAGACGAACTTGAGAAGGGGGTGATGTGTATGGGCCACGCGCGCGCGGAAGAAGACAAGACGTATGATAGACGGACCCGGTCGAAGTGATCGTGGCCACAATTGGGGGTCCGGGTTGTAGAGCACGATCCTACAGTGTGCTGCATGCCGACGGCAGGTAGCCTCACAGACCAAAGATGGTATACTCATCACAGCACCTGAGGCACTAACGCGTGCTACGAGTGCCACCGCCCAAGCCTCGGCCTTGCAAATCTCAAGGTTCGTGGCCAGCTCGAAGTGCGAGCGCCCTCGTGAACCAGCCATTGAGCGCCGCTAGTGCAACTTCTCCGCGTTCCTAGCACCCTACCGGGTGTAGGTGGGCCATCACCAGAAATGGGGTACGCGTTAAGGACAGGTCTCGCCTGGGCTGCATGCAGTGAGGGCCTGCCAGGGCACGGCGGTGAAGTGTCAAGGGCGCGGATGTACTCGGGGCGCGGAGGATTGTCGGTCGTTGAGCCTCTCTTCAAGGAGGTTCTGGCACTGTGAAGAGTGCTGTGTACACGCCATATCAGTCATGATCAGCGTAAGTCACTTTGCTGAGACTGGTATATTGGTCTAAACTTCAATTGTGTGCATCTGTGGCACGTCGAGCGAACTCTTATCTCGACCACAGTCGACAACTTCACCGCCATCAGAGGTCTATTCCCACCTAAGCTCAACTTCGGGAAAGGTTGCGAGCCTCGACTCTCCCAAGCTCAAGGTTTCGGGGCGCCGCAGTATCTTGTACCGAGGCTCTGAACAAGGTACAACCCGATGCGACAAGAGAGACGGGTGAGGCTGAGAGTCGGGAATGGACCTGGGGCTTTGAACTCTCCACTCGTGCTCTTCCAAACGTTCGTAGAGGCCAGTCTCCCGTGCGCAGGCTCTTGTCGTGTAGCATGAGCTATATCGCGGTAATGTCACATGTATACTTGCTGTGTCTAGGGCACGAGAGCACTATGAGCCGAGATCTCCCAAGTCTTGCAGTACAGCGATCAAGTCGGAAGACCCACGTCCGAGCTCGCATGGCGAGAGCAACAGAATGCGAGTGAGTTAGAAAACTAACCCGATTTGAGCGTCCAGGGTGCACAAGATAACGCAGCGTGGTATCGAGAAGTAAAGGAAAGCTGATGTAGAAATACAGCTACGCTTCCGAATGCTTACGATGGGCCGATCAGAAGCGAGAGAGTGCCATAATAATACAAAGACTCGACTGCGCGAATTAGAAGACGGGATGCTGGCCCCATACGGCACGGGCACTTGGTGAGCAGATATAATCTATGTCCAGCAAACGCGTCACTCAGATCGTCTGAAGGCGGAAGGAAGCGATCGATGAAGAAGTGACGAAGCCCAATTATACGACGTCCACACACATGACATAGCAAGAGTTCAACTCGCGCGACTTCTGAACGAAATTATCTGATTGAAAACTGGGGACTTGCGTGGTCAGATATGTACGTGTACATGAAAACTAGGTCCAAGAAAGTCCAACAAGACAAAGTTGGATGGGGGTTTTGAGGTTAGGAGGGTAATGCGAGGAAAGGATCGACGAGTGCGTCAAGTTCAGGAGAGGTATGTCCGGGACCATGTTGCGACGGATATACCCGGGAGGTGACAGAAACACCCGGTGCAGCGGAAACGATTGGAAAAGACTGAGCAGCGCATTGACCTTGGCTCTCCACTACAGCGAGGCTCGCAGAAGTGGCGGACAGCTCTAACAGTGGGTCTCCGAACACCCAGTCGTTCGGTACAGTTATAGCGGATGCAGGAACTGCATGAGCGGTGATCACGGACGTTGTGGGACCAGCCTTTGAGGGATGAAGCATCAGAGTCCAAGTTATAGTCACGCCTCAGGACTCTTACTGTTGCTATTGTCGGCGCAAAAAGGCTTGATTCTGTATAACATGTATCAGTATGCATACTGCAATGCTCTTAGGTTCGAATGTATACCTAAAGCACTTGATTGATCACCAGTGGAAACGTTGATCCCTTCAAGCTGAGGCTTGTCGTATGATAGCGACGATATGTTTTCTTCAAGTTCGCAACGAATGAGCCTCTTGAAGGGAGGTATTCGAAACGAAACTCACGAGAATCACTAGCGACATGCCAGATTGGTGTTTGTGGGAGTTCTGTTCCCTCTACCGTAGAGTACGGCGAGACTACAGAGGGAGTAACGCTACCAAGGTTAGAGCGGTTGGCCATGAATGCCTGTGAGTGAGGATGAGATCCTGAGTAGTCGACATTCGAAGAATTACATCATACCTCAAATTCTTCTATCATTGCCGCAACAACTTCTGGCTCTTTCTCCGCGGCATCTCTCCATACATTGACGAGATTGGTGTCCAGTGCCTTAAGCCTATCCAAATCGGAATCCTTGCCTGTATCGACAGAAACGCGAGTGCGGCTTAAACCCTGCTTCACTGAACCTGTCCAGGGAGCTCGGCCGCGTGTTGGGACATGAAACGGCAGCGTCACGACATATTGTTCCTTATCACCTTCCCACTCGGGGCAAGTATGAATGTGGAAAGCATCAAACGGCGAATTTCCAGCGGGAATGTGGGTGTACCCTATGTGAGATCAGCTATCAGTATTTCAAACCAGGTGAACAATATTCGCGCACCGAGTGCATGCGCGATCTTCAAAACGAAGAACTTGAATAGGGTAGGCATGGCGTCATAATTCGGGTGCCCGTCACGATTTGTAAGGGTGGCCAGTAGGTGTATCTGGTACTCCTCGGCGCTGAGATCAGACAGTATACCAGGGCGACCGCGCTTGCCGCGCCCAACATCGAGTTCAGGTTCTTCAAGGAAGTGCACCAGCGGAGCGAACACAGAAGCCTGTAGTCTACGAATCTGACCGAGCGCCGGTTTGGAGTGAGATTTGCCCTGCGGCAGCCGCACCAGGCCGCTTGCACAAGCCTGGCACTCGGCCAGCCCATCCAAGGCCGCAGAACGGTCAAGCGATGCCATGCGACTGTCTCGGAGTCCGTAGCCACGGTTCAAGTTGAGAGTGCCTGGGTATGATGAAGAACAGGCAGATTGTGTGCAGACAATCACTACTCAGCGATGCTAGTGACGAGCAGAAAGCAGATCGCGTTCAAAATGGACATCGGTCTGTGAGAACTTATCCTGAGTGCACCGCATGATCAACCGGCGCCTTCGACGGATTATGTACAAAGAAAAGGCTGGGCCGACCGAATCTGCCATTCTCGGCACTTATACTTACCGCTACTCACCATAGCTCCCCGTGGGATTCTACTTCTTGCAGGTGACGCTGCCATGGTAAGTAGAGAAGGGTGGGGCCTGTCCTTGTGGCTAGTGCGGGCCTCCGGTGCCAGCCTGCCAGCTGGTGGCTTCCCAACAAGCCACTGTCACGGGCGCTTCTGACGTTCCCAGCCTTCTCATGAGTTCTGCTGCAGCTAGAAAAGCGACACAAATGGTGAGGACAGCGTCTCATTTAGCCGGTTGATGCGGCGCATCCCCATTGACATTGATGAGGGATAGGAGGGATTGGGAGTCAAAGAAAGAGTAGTAGTAGTAGTAGACCGCCAATAGGTCCCGTTGAAGAGACAGGCTGGATCGGGGCCGCACGCGGGATCGGCCGCGTGCTTACCCTCCCTACGTCCCAAACTGGCAACGATCTCTCCGCGTTTAAGAAGTTCAATCACCAGCAGGTAGATAGGTGCGATCAATCCCTCATCATCATCGTCATCATCGTTCGTCCTTTCAATATATGCTACGGGCCATTTGAGAGTGTACGAGTCGAATATAGTAAAGACTTTCTCGTGAACGCGGCCAAGGGAGACACCGGCTCCGGCGTAGAAGTAGGCGACAAGCACAGCAACTGTGTCTGTGGATCACGGGCGATGAACGAACTCTAGGCAACGTGTTCGCCCTTGTACAGCGAACACTTCCCTTGCGTCCACTGGCTCCTGGACTCCAATACAGACCAGCAGAGTGTGCTCCGGCGATTCGACGGCTAGGCCACAGACGCCGTAACCGGTCGACGCGGTCGACTTTTCTTCCTTATGACGCCGTTGCGAGTAGATGACCACTGGAATTGCTCCGGCACAAACGGGTGGCGACTGACCACCACCTTCGCGAGCGCAATCCGGTCGTCGTCGTCTCCTATGCTCAAGGACTGCCGCATGGTCACCGAGGTCTTTTTCGGCGGATCTCGCGTCATGTCTCAATATGCCAGCACGCGTGACATATATATACGATAGGGGCAGAGAGCTCATCGCATCGGGCGGTGGCCTCAACTTGACAAACTCTGGTAGCTGGCTCACAATAGAGCAGATGGAACAGATGGCAGGGATCACAGAGGGAGTGGGGAGAGCTGTTCGACCGGAGGCGGCGCAAGACGCCAGTCGGAAATGCATCGACTGGGTGCAGGGCGGCGTCGGGTGATGCAGAGCTCCTCTACCGAATCACCCTGGATATGCAGATGCAAAGTATGGTGTACGAAGGGCAGGCGACAGGAAGAGCTATACATGGGTTTCGAGAGGGCAACATGCCTTTGCGTACTGGGTGAGCTCGTCGCGCACATAGGGGTCATCGTCGCCATCCGGACTCCTCCCTACGCATCCAGCCCATCCCTTCCGTTTCTTAGCAATAACGACACCGCCGTGTATCCTGTAGCACCGTAGGCCTGCAACCGAAAGCGTCCAGAGGCTACAGTCGGAGAAGTCAGTTGATGGGTGACCATCTCAGGAAGAGTCAACGCGGCTGTGACGGAGCCGACGGCACCGCTTTGAGCGTTGTGTCTGTGACCATCACAGTTCGCACGGGGGGCACGAACCACAGCCGTTTGTGCAAAGCCGTTCGTGAACCCGTTACGACGCCGTTCGCAAGCCGTTCGAGGCCCCGCTTCAGCTCTGCGTGACGTCATCCTGTTCTGTGTTGAGTATATCGCGTGGGCAGAGAGGGCATGATAGGTACAATGTTGAGATATAGCTATAAATTGTACTTGTACTGAGTGGCATGCCCATTTGGCACGCGACAGAGGTCGCAGACTGCTGCTGTTTACTCCCGTTGGACTTATACCAAGGGTAATAAGCCCGTTTAGACTCTTCGTCGAGTCTGCTAAAGCCTCGCACTTTCACGACGTCGCGTGGCACAGGCCAGGCGTGCTGCATATGCGCGGCGAACGAACTCAAGTCAAACCCGCTTGCCTCTATCCAATTGCGACAGTCAATCGTAGGCAAACCTACAAGAGGATATAGACAGTCCTGTATAGTACAAGAGCATGTAAAAGCGTAGAAAGCTACAGTGACTGTGATAAACCTTGGGTAAGT